>CM076573.1:693347547-693480988 GCA_034641835.2 Pinus albicaulis
CTCAGTTCATAGTCGTACTTCCAGTATCTTATCATTGTTTTCTTTTGTTAGTAAATCAATTTAATTAGTAATAACTAGACTCGTTAATAATCTCTACAATTCAAAGCTTACTTCCCACATGAAATTTTTTTCCTCTAACCTCTTTTAGGAATTGTATCCACTAATTCAAAACTTACGTGAATAAATTTGGAGCTGATGGGTTTCTCCCACACCCACGTCCAAATGTATCTCATCCTCTTTTCTCTCAGTTGGTAGCTATGTGATTTCACGCTACTTCCAGTCTTTGAATTTACAGTTCAGGAAAATTAAATCAAATAAAATTTACCTCAACAAAATTTTATAGTGTGAATACATGTATTCACTATTATTCATCACATTCACCAGTTTTACTACTTGAAAATGTCAAAATTGTATTTGACACAATTTCCCCTTTTTCAAAGTATTTCCATAATTTATACCTTTACCTTAATTGTTTTTTTTTTTTTTTTTTTTTTCATGTTGTACACATTCCGATTATAAATTGAGGAAATTAATTATGCTCCATTGGATTTTTATCCATGCATGTTCCTTTTCAAAATCATTTTCCCATGAAAAAGAAAACCAATTGTCAGGTGTTCAATTCTACCCTAGCTAACTCACCTGGGAAGCTTTGTTTTACCCCTTCATTCATTCATTCCTGACTCAATGTAAGGGATCTGCATTACATTATTTAATATGCCATGTTCCACAATTACTCAACCAACTATTTAACTAGGTTTATAACCCATACTTAAGTTTACCACTTCACTTTTTCCATGTATATGAGCTAAAATATGTTTATCACAAAATACTTTAGTCATGACTTAAATATACTTGTCTTGAACCTCATCTTGGTAATTTTTCCAATCCAATTTTTTTTTTTTTTTTCCCACCTTATACTTTTACCACTTAATCTACCACAATAGTGTTTATTAGAGAAATAACATTCCGACCATATGGGAAAATATGTCCTTCCACTTTACTTGCAACTTTTAAGGTAACTTCACTTTTACTATTCCCTAGTGAATTTTTTTCCTTCTCCCTTAATCCCGTGGGTATAAAGTTGGAATTTTACTAACTGAACTAAATTATCATGTATGAAGATTTTATATTCATACAACTCAACAAAGTTAACATTATAACATATAACAAGATCACCTATATTTATAATGTTACTTGTAGATTTAACTTAGGTCCCACGTGCAATTCTATCATTTCTCATGATAATTGTTATTATTTTATATATATATATATTTAATAGTTAATTAAGAATTTACCACTTATATTTAACATACCTCTATTAAATATAAGTTGTCCTTTTTCTATTATCCACCTTTCTCTATGTATTCCAATATGAACTTTCCCTCTTCTTTGGTTCACATAGTATTATATAGCATCTTAGGATTTGTAAAACCTCTAAGGGTTTCTTCTTGTTCACCCAAGGTCTAAACGAGTTAGGCAACGATAACTATTAAGCTAGATTAACAAGATATAGTTGTCCTATCTCTTGAAATTTTGAATTCATATAGATATATGTCACATATATTTCCACTATATATAATATTCATATATATATATAAAGTACACCCTGGGATATATTATGTGATCCATACCTTTACAAAACACCTATGTGTCTCTGCCTTTCTCCACTAGGACGTGAAGGTGCACACATATCTATATATATTTTCGACACCTCTATACCCATTCATTTCTTATACTATCTATTTCATTTATAGGTCAATACATATTCATTTGTAACACCTCCAGTTTAAGGAAATTTTTTTTTTTTTTTTTCTTTTGAATACACTGGGGTTTCCCTTTTATGCACTAGTTTATTTAAGTAATGAGTTCCAAATTTTAACTTTACTTTCCTTTTTATATAATTTCCTTTCATCATCTCGCATGTCCATCTATATCAACATTGAACATTCACCTACATTTCTTTCAACCTTATATAGATATATATATCCCTTTATAATATTAAGAGATGTGGTTCTCCCATACCTTTTCAATAGTCTCTCCTAAAGCCTTATACATTCACTTATATATTTTTGGAATGCCACTTATATCTATGTATCCACATTTATTTGTAACTAATATCCTTAATCCACATATATATATATATGTGTAGAGGTCATTATGTTTATATATCTATCACGGATATTACTTGCATATATATATATATATAGCCTTTTGCCATATTAATTTGAAAATCATATGTGTGTATACATATCTATGGTACCTATACTTATATATATAATATATACATAGGTCTAACCTTTTTGCATAAGGTATAGGGAAACACCAATATATCTTGGGACACCCCAATATATCTGTTACCGATAATTAAATTAACTCAATTTCCCTTTTCGTTGGATCCTTACGAATATGCCATCGTGTAATGCATATAAAGCTATGCGTGGAACATCATTAAATTCTCAAAGTGCTATCGCTCTTTTTACATAACCTCCTTTCGGCTAAATCTATATAGGTTTTCTCATATTTATAATTTCATTCGCGCAAGCCTTAATCGATCATGGCTTAAGCGCTTGACCTATGATTAAAATTTTATATGTAGGTTCACTCTGCAAGTCATGATGCTCTGATTTTCTTTACCATTACGTGTCCAATAGCAAGTATTGGTCTGACTTTTTTTTTTTTTTTTTTTTTTTCACGGCATAACTGAGTTATTGTTTGTTCATACTTATGCAGGTCGGCGACGACGAAATCACCTGAATCCGGTGCATCCTTCGTCCGGTTGTTTTTTTTCATGATTAGGGTTCTGCACCACCGCAGGCATACAGCTAGCTCGCGCGTACTGTGGCTGGAGCGTCGAGTACACGTTAAACTAGGGTTATCGTGTGAACTTCTATCTGCCACCAGAGTTGGCGTATTGAATCCAGGAAGAGAGTACCGACCGCCGGTACGTCTCATCTCAGACCTAGCAGGAGTTGGACAGATAGCTCTGCTAATTGACATATCGACTCACCCAGGTACCGTGAGAGCCGCGTCTTAATGTCGTTGAGTACGAGTCCTATCGACGTAGCAGACCTTCAGCACTCGGCCTGGGGATTCTAATATCTTTCTGGATTTGTGGAATTAGGGTTACAGGAGTTCCTTTTAAGTTGAAGCTCCTGCGTAGTTTGGGTTCATCCGATCTTTCCTCTTATTCCTGAGGCAGAGCTGTTGCATTTTCCAGCTTCCTTCACCGGTGGTTAAGAGCAGGACAGGGTTTAGTTGCGGCTTCTACTCATCGTTACTGGTGTGTGGTCGAACTCCATACAGGGGTTTCATCTTTTTTTCTTACGCAGTTCTGTGGTTCTGTTCTCTCATTTTTGTGTCTACAGGAAACATAACAAAAATTAATCATCTGTAGAGGCCAAGTAACTTCAGATTTAAACCGACCTTGGTTTAGAGATTCTGGGGTTTCTACTCTATGGATTTTCTGGTCTACAACTAAACATAATCTGGAAGGTGAATGCCTTATGATAGATTCTGTTAAATGTAGTACTAATAACAATCGCACCATTTAATATATATTTTTATATGTAGTCAATTCATACTGATGTAAAATAGAAGAGCATCATATTTAAAGACCTACCATTCAAGCAGTAGACCAACCTCCCACCACAGATCAACCCTTACTCTTATCTCTAGAAGTTCCCTTTTCTATGTATCGAGGGAAATAATTATAAATTCATTTTTTTTTCTCTTTGTAAGTCCTATTCTTACCCTCATAATTGAAAGATTTCTAGTGAGGTTAAATCATGGAAAAAAAATGATACATTCCTATGAAGGTGCTGATGCTCAATAAGGCCAGCTAGATGATATATCAGTTAGGTATTACTGTTTTCCCTCTTGTTTTTCATCCCAGTAAGGCAACATCGATCTTTGCTACTGTATTAAGATGGTTTCAATATCTTAACTTTATGAACCCTGACTTTCTTTTACATAACGATGATAGTAGAACAATGGCTACATATGTCATTGTAAACTTACAGATTTATATTTTTTTTCATCATGGATATATAGTCCGAGTGAAGAACAATCTTACTCTATTATTTTACATAGAAATAATATTTTTCTGAGAGATATCGGTTTCCAGTTTTAAACCTATTATAGGTTTAACCATTCTGGTATATGAGCCTCCTCATATTACTCCCATATCAATGTTTCTACTTCATCACCATCTGTTACATGTATACCTGATAGTATATCCAAGATATTTGTATATTTGAAGTAATATTTTTAATTTTCATAAAATTTATAACAGTTTACTAGTTCTTTGTGAGCACATATCTTGCCCAATTTTTGAACCTGGGCTACGATACCATTTGTCACGCCTCCCAGACCCAGGTTATTACCCATATATCATAACTTAGATATACTCGGCTTTATGCCCCAGCTAAAAAAAAAACTACTTATTGAATCCATTTCAAATTCATACGGTTATCCGGTATTTACTTCTTTTGAGTAATTATAGGCAGACATGGGAATATAAGAATTTCTCAAACTTTCCAGTTTGCAAGCCTTATAAAATTTTCAACATTTTAAATTTGCAGCATCGAGGTATAGATGTATGCCTCCTCGCATACCTCTATCTATACTCAGTTAACCTCCATTGCTCCAACTACTTTCCCAGCAGTTTATATGGACGGTAAACAGATGCTCTGTTCATTGTATTTTTACATATGCTTACCATCTTCCCTCACACAAAATTTTATCACACAATGGATGTTCAAGTAGGATTTCCCCTTATTTTACTGTTACAACATTCAACATGTTTGACACTCTGGTACAGATTCAACTATTCCATGGGAAAACTAGGACACAGATCCTCTTGCTTCAATCAAATAGGGGAGGATACTGAACTGGATATTTTAGACTCCCTAGTGTTAGATCCTCGTACTTAGTTAGGCTTCAACTTCTGCTTTCATATGTTTACACTTACATTTAACAGAATAATTTAAATTCTCAGTTTTTCAATTCTTTCCATTGTAACACAACTGACATACTGAACCCCATACTGCTATCACAGGGTTGTTGTTTCCTACCTTCTGTGATTGGTTACAGGGAATTCTGTGCCATCAATATTGTTATGATAGGTTTAGTTGTTTGGTACTTGATGTTCATGGTTACTGGTTTGTTAACATTTTCTGTCTATACACACAGTAAGTTAATGTTCCTTTGAAAGATAGCAAGCTACACCTATACAAAATCATGAGATTAGCTGTTAAAAGGATCTACCATCTATAACTCCATTACTACAAGGTACTCATCCCCATACTCCAACCATTTGTCTCTGCTATCAATAGCTTTGGTTTACAATTACATGAGTTACTGAACAAATAATCAATCTAAATTTTTCATAATGAACCATAACATAACAATTCATAAATTGCATAATGAACCATAACATCACAATTCATAAAACAGGGATATATTTAATACAGACTTACAGAATCTCCAACATTAGGCATGCATACCTCTACTATGACCAGTCCTCCCAACCTTAGAATCCTCTTTATCTCCTAGGATTCACCCCCGAGCAGAGATCCTCCAAGAACAGACTAACCTCAATCTGTTCTGGAGTAGCTTATTTAAGCTATGCTTTCCCCAAAGCCTGTTTCCAATTCTGCGTCCAGAATTTCAGGATGCTTTATTCCTGTTTAGCCTAGGCTTCCCATTTTGGGACTCTTTAAAGCTTCTTTAAGCTTTTCCTCAGCTTTTCCAACTTTTTCTCACCTCTTCCCAACTACTCCTCTTCATTGGGGAAATTTAGATTTTTTCCTCAAAAATCTAAATTAGAAATAATTTCTTTAAAGGATTTTTGAAAGATTTTGGGGAAAGTTTTTTTTTCCTTTTCCATCACCTCATGGATTAGGCATGTGATCTCACTTTCTCATCTGGTCATAGTGCATACCCAATATTTTATTTATTTTTTCATAATTAAATAGTTTACCACATCCACACAATACACATACGGAAGGTACCATCTTTCTTTTTCACGAACAACATCAGTGCTCCCCAGGGGGATACACTCAGTCTAATGTAACCTCTGTCAAGCAACTCTTGGAGATGCATTTTTAACTCCATTAATTCAGGAGTGTTCATTCTGTATGGGGCTCTAGAAACTGGAGTTGCTCCCGACACTAAATCAATTGAAAAATCAATTTCTCTCTTGGGGGGTAGATGAGGGTTTTCATCTGGAAAGACATCTTTAAATTCTCTTAGCACTGGTAATGTTTCTAACATATTTTCTTCTGCTTTCTGTCCCAACTCTTCTAGATGAATAGAAACACCTCATACCATTTTCTAGCAATTCTCTTTAACTGAAGAGCTGAAATTTTCCTCACAGATATGGTTTTAGGCTTTCCCTTAATTATAACAGGTTTTTCCTCATCAATGCAATGTATGGTCTTGTCTAAAAAATTCATAGTTTTTTTTTCTAACCAATCCATCCCTATTAGTACATCATAAGACCCTATTGGAAGAATATTTAAATTTAATTCTATTTGATATCGATTCAGATTTTTGGCTACTTGGGGTATCTTGTGAGTTACTTTTCATTTGGTACCAGTCACTAACTAGACTAACAAAGACTTTTGAAACCTTTCTGACTTTAATTTACATTTTTCTACCATTTGAGGACTGATATAACTCAAAGATGCACCTAGATCTATTAAAACTATAATAGATTGGTCAGCAATCATACCTTCCATTTCAACCATAGTGGACTGATGTTCTTCTTGGTGGTCTTCTAAGGCAGCGTTGATTTTGGGGATGTTCCTGGCTATATCATTAACTGTAGTTGTCTCTCTCAGTACTTGTACTGTCTGGATATTTCGATGTGGACAGTACCTCAATAAATGAGGTTCTCCACACCCCTAACACTTCAAAGGTTCTTTCATTTTAACAGTCCCTTCCCTCCTGTTATTTTCATTCATTTCTTTGGACCCATTTTGGGATTGAGCAGTTTGATTTTCACTTATTTTACTGAACTTATTTCTTTCGTGGTTTCTCCTAATGTTTTTCAAATATGCTGGTTTGGTTTTCTTTCCGCTGAAGTCACTTTTATTTGACCAATTCTTTCCTTGTTCACTCTTACCCTTGAATTGTTGGTAACACAGTTTGGCCTTCTACACTACCTCATCCATTGTCTTAGGGTTATCAAACTCTATCTTTTCTTTATAAATAGTGGGCATGAATTTTAGGAACTTCTGTACCTTTTCCTTCTCCTCTCTAATATAAGGCTCATAGAGTAACATATTTTTCAACTTGATTACAAACTCATCAATCATGAGCTGTCCCAATCTGAGTTCATGAAATTATTTTGCCTTGTCATCATAGTAACATTCATTCAAGTATAGATTTTTAAACTTAACTTGAAGATCCTCCCAAATCACCATTTTCTCATCAATGGCATGAACCATCTTTGTTTCTTCCCACCGCAAGGTAGCCTTACCTTGCAGCTAATAAATAGCCCGCATGGCTCTTAAGTTACTTTCATATTCGTAAACCTGAAAGTACTGTATCATATTCAAAAGACATGCTTTAGCATCTTCTTCTTTCTCTCCATCATAGGACGGAGGTTTAATTTTCCAGAATTCACCTTTTAATTCCTTCTTGTGTCTAGATTGTTGTCTAGACATGTCATCTTCCTCAGATTATTCTGAGAAATTGACCCTTCCATTCCTCTTAATTCTAGAACCTTTCTCCACTTGGCTGTTCCGGTAAGTCAATTCCCTTACTAATATGTCTTTCTCCTCACTAGCTAAAGATAGCCTTTCATTGTGGCTTTTAAGCTATGCCATTTCTCGCTTCATTCTATGAAACATAGCCATCAACAGAGCATTTGTATTTGGTGTGTTTTCTCCCTCACCCAGATCTACATACAGCCCGTCCCCATCAGTCATGGTTCGCAGCTGTATTCTTCATTACTATTCACTGTACAGGAATTTACCATTAGTAAAATTTAAATTTCATAAAATTTTACACCAACATATAATTTTTGTGTGAGCACAAAATTTGCCTAGTGTTTTAGCTAGTGCTCTGATACCATTTGTAGTGCCTCTCATTTACAATTTTTTTTCCCCTTTCAACCTTTATTTCTCTCTTTTATCAATAGTTCATCACCCTACAATGAAATTCTATATTCACACATTTCAAATTCATTTCGTCGAAATTCGACAAAATTCTGTTACCAATACTAAAGTATTCATTATCTCTACTTGAGTTCTAGTATTTTGTATACTACCGCTATTAGTACTCTGTACGCAACCTAGTACGTTCAAATAAGGTTAAGGTCATCCTCGTTGGTTTCATATGCCTATTCAGTGCTCCTTGCGATAATACATAGATACATACATACATACATACATACATATATATATATATATATATATATATACATACATATATATATATATATATATATATATATATATATATATATATATATATATATAAGGTCTCTTTTACTAATATATATCATTCTATTTATTTTAAAGGATCTATTTAATTTTTAATACCTTTATCCCTTAGGGTGTTATAAACCCTAACTCATGCCTTCAAAGAGATTTATATAGCATTCTATATTTCACTAATATATCCACACCTCCTGAATTTATTTCGAACTACAACTTATATATATCTATCACCTGCTACTCATAATTGCCTCATTTGACTCATTTTACCTTTCCATTACTACTTCCTTAATTGATTTCCATATTTCTCATTCTTATATCACTTTCCCTCTTAATTAATCCTGGACACATTAATTGAATTTACATGGTTATCACGATGGTATTTAGCTTTAGTTTTATAGTTATGTTTACAGTTCATTTAGGTATTACGTGTACACCCAGATCTCTTGTGACCCCATCCTATGCAACCTCATTACTCTTTAATTTTCATTAAATGCTTTTATATGTTTCATGCCTAATTTCTGTACTCTTGGAGGGTGTCATGGGAAATGCGTTTAATACATGACTATCCTCATATCTGTAAACGTCTTGTTCATGTAAACTATTAAATGGCATTGTTGCATCTTCAAATTTTATTTATGTGCCAAATCCCAATGTCGATTTTCTCGAGGAGAATTCACCTACAGGACTAGTACCCAGTTCTCTCACGCTATTGGCATGGTTTTATTTGCATGAATCTGAGGGAGGACTTCTGATATTGCACCACGTGGACGGTGCTCATCGAATTTGGATTAGGGTTTTATTTATGTATATTAGTTGAAGTTTTGTGGGTATCTTCCATTTGGAAGTTTATTCATTGCAGAGCACTTCTAACAAGGTCATGGTGTCCTCAAATTGAACAATAATTTAGCGATGCTAATGGCGTTCCTACCTTTGAACATCGGTATCATTTTCTTACATAGTAATTTCTCCTGAGACTTCTTGTCATTGAGTTTTGTTTTTGTTTTTCTTATCAACCCTCAGTCCACATTTCGTATTTAGTTTCTCACCCCTCTCTGTTCACCATACGTAGGTGGAAATGATAATGCATTCCCGAAGCTCCATCGGAAATCAATTTCAAGATCTGTCATGGTAGCTACCAGCCCTTGCTACATTCGAACTCTAGGTTCTTAGCAGGGCTGGTAAGTTAGTTTTCGTTACTGCCTTTTGGGCCAGATCGACCATAGTTTCAATTTCGTTGGGAAATAAATGATACTATGACCTCGTAGACATCGATGGTTACCTTGGATGATTGATTCCTATATTTTTAACTTCAATTTTCTATTCACTCTTATAAATTATCAATTTCTGCCAATTTTCTTACGTTAATAATTTCATAATTGATATGTGTAATTTGGAGTAGGGCAGAAGACAAATTTCCCCATCTTCCTCAGGTAAATTTTGTTTTCTAATGTTCTCTTTAACTCTTATTGTTCGGTTATTTGTTTTAATTTGAAACTCACTAAAATTAGAACCTTGTGGTGTCCAGGTAACAACTTCTATGATGTTTTCTCGTTGGTCAAGTTCGATATTCCTTCCTCCTTGAGTTCACGATTGAAATTAGTCATTTCGTCATTTAACCTATGTTGGTCCTTCATCATTACGATGACTTTGGCATTCAATTTCTAATATCATAGTTTAAATCCCCTTTATTTTCAGGTGATTCACATTTATGGTGTTGGTTCACTACTATACTTATTTAACAAAATTTTGTCTACTTGATGGTACTGTGTTTTATTTGGCATACTGGTTAATGAATTTCAATGTAATATAAGGGGACTGTATGATTTTCCCTTCAAACTCCTGAACTCAGTTTACCCTACTCGAAAGAGTTTTCTTTCGTTCCTTCTATCGATTTTTATGGTATACTAGATTCTATAATTAAAAAGTTTGATTTCCCCTCCTTATATTTTTAAATTGATATCTCTGACATATAATGGAAAAAATGGTTAGTCCTGTTTTTATTTGTATCATTGTTTAAATATAATGTTTCGAATTTACTTTTACCGTTATATGTCTATTTCTATTTTTATAGTACAATTCCCTTATTGAAATTTTGAAGATATATATATATATATAGATATGTATTCCAGTTAGCTCTATATGTAGGTTTTTAATACCTTGCTGAATTATATCATCTATTGAAAGTGTCAATAATTGGTTGATGCATATTCGTCTTACCCAAGATTATAGTTTTTTTTTTATATGTAGGACTGCAGACATTTACGGTTCTCTAAATCAATTTAAGATTCAGTAGCTATATCTGTCATTAAATGTCAAATTTTTCATGTATTACAGAAAGTTAGCTGAGCCATCAATGGCCTTTTCAATTTTCATTTTGGTTCCAATTTCTGAGCATGAATCTCTAAATTTCTGTGTTTGTTACAGTTATCCCAACTTTCATAATTTATACTGAGTGTGGTTCTTATGTTTCCAATACCAGTCTCCTAAGTATTTAATTCTTTTGGAATCAATTTTCAGTATACATTATAGATGAACATGTAACTATTCTGCATCTGTTATATACCAGTAAAGTATGAGGTACTTTTTCTATTAGAAATGGTCCCTTTTTCTGCTGATAGTCATTACTAGGAAATTTGTAACTAAAAAAAATAGAAAAGGTACCTCTATATATATGTTTGATTTCAATTATTACTTTAATTTTGAAATATTACACTTGTACAAACTCTGATGTAATTCATACCATAATTTAAGGAATCTAGAATTGAAATTTACTCAATTACAGGCATTCCTGAATTTAATTTTCTCTATGCAGAATGTTAGTCTTATCTGAATTTGACATACATATCTAATACTATTGTTATTCTAAATCACTACTCACTTTATGTCTTATAGAAGTGAGAAGAATTCTCATTTAGATCTCTTAATGCCATATTTAAATCTATAACCAGATTTAGAGATTCTGGATGTTGGAAATAACTTGAAAACTTACTGTACAACTATAAATATTTCTATGTTACTATTGTGACGAAATCTGTTAAATGTAGGGTTTCTTTTAATTACTATACAATTCTGATAATTGAACTAAGTAAATTCACTAATTAATTTCAACGATTTCACATACATAGACACAGAATTTTATTCCAAATCAATTACCATTTAACACATAGATTCAGTTTTCATCAACCAAAATTATACTATTTAGGTGTACCTATCAATTGCTCTGACTAGTTCCACCCAACCATAGATTTTTCTCCTCGTAACTCACCTCTGAGCCGAGACCTTAGCTCCCAGGGATAGACAACCCTTTGTCTATCCTGGAGCAGCTTATTTAAGCTGTGCTTTCCCAGGACTGTTTCCAATTTCTGTGTCCAGAAATATTAGGATGCTTTCTTCCTTCTTTGCCTAAGATTTCCCTCATTCAGGTACTTTAAAGCTGTCTTTTCCTCTTTTCCAGCTCTTTCTTCCTCTTCGCAATTACTTTCCTATTCATTGGGGAAATTAGATGTTTATCTCCAAAACTAATTTTTGTTAATATTCCTTATGAGGATTTCTGGAAGGTGTGTGAAAGTCTAATCACCTTATCCACATCCTCATGGATTTAGGCTTTAGATCTCAATTCTAAATCTAGTCATTTCACACATAACTTTTCCATTTATTTTTATTAATTAAAAATAAAATAAATCCACAGACTAGTTCTCCATTGGGGTCCACTTCTCCTTTGGACTTAGTCAATTGTCAATCAAAAAGCATGGAAACTAGGGGTATTGCAACGGTCATACATATAGTTCATTGATGCATATTTATGCATATAGTTATGTATCAGTTATGAATCATAACAAGAGAATGGATAATAATGGTAATATGCATGGAGTTTTTTTACCAAAAGAAAAAAAAAAGAAACACATGTTGGAGTATGCGTAGATAGTGGAATGTCCGAGAAGGACTTCCTCGTAATAAATTTTTTGGAAAATATTCTTAGATGAAGACTTATCCAGACACCTATACTGGTAAGGAATAATAATTTAACAAGAGTTACACATGTATATTGTACCTATAGTTCTCCATTGAAGCTTAGTAACATAGTCCAGGGAGATTGTATAATAGTGAATGTGTAGACTATATAAGGGTTCCAAATGAATACCTCAAACAAAAATATTTTGACAAAACATGGCCAAAAAAAGTCCTAGTGGTGGTGGTGAGATACAATCTCGTGCCTGTAGAGAGAGAGAGCAGAAAGCATGTTAAAAAAAAAGGTTAAACCTAAGGGTTGTAAATAAGAAATGCAGAAATCAACTTAGAAATAAAAATGATACGGTGTGGCTGAAGCGAGCAAAGGATGAAACACTATTCATGGAAATAGGAGCGTAACTTTAACGGACACAAGAAACTTTTCCCTCTTAAAATTAAACAAATTGTAAGTTCCTAGCAAAATTGACGAATTGGGAGAGGAGTAAGGGTTACGTCCATTAGAGAGGCTGAGAATGAGAACTCCTCTTAGGCAAGAAAACGTAGATCATTGAGTGAGATTAGAAAATCTCCCAAGATATCGTGAGTTGGGAAGTCGAGATACTAGCAGCCACAAGAAAATGAAATACACCAACAAGATCGGGGGTGGTTATTAACACATAACTCGAATATGAATTTGCTCAAATAAGAACAAAGTGGAATTAAATACATGTCCACATGAGGATGACTCCTTGTAAAGGGTAGTGGAATTATTATAAACTATAAAATGATAATTTATTATAGAAAGAAGTCAGACCATGGTGGGTTATGTTGTATATATATATATATATATATATATATATATATATATATATATATATATGTTCGACAATTTAAGGGAATAATAACTTTCGCAAGAAAGGCTAATCCATATAAATAATTGGTACTATATTAATCAAAGTGGGTTTGATTATAAATATCTATGTGTGTCAGAATAGATATAGATATATGTGATAGCTTTTAATGTAAATTTAATTAATGAGTATAAGGTTGAAGGGGATAATGTATAAGTTATTGACATAGACTAGGAAATTGTCTTAATAGTTAATAGGGTGAAAAATAACTATTAATATACGAATTTCCAAGTGAAATAGGCTAGGAATAAATTCCTAAACGAAGCATTTCATTGAGATGTTGTAATTTGAAATGTCAATTTCAAACTAGTGTGTAAAAAGGTTTCAAAGAAGTAGTTGTACATCAAGGTAAACTGTTAATGTTAGATGTATGTCAAAACCTGAAAAATAATAATCTTTGTAGCGGGTGAGGTTAGTGTTAACACTATAAATAGATTTTTTTTTCTTTCGAAATGGAGATGTTACAACAATGTTTGGTTTTTATATTGAGAAATGTTTTGTCATAATGTGAGATTGGACCATGGCTGGCAGAGATTATAAACCAAGTTTCAATGAGGTTTCACTATTATAACATTATAAATATTATTTTTCAAAGAATTATTAAACATTAATAATACCTCATATTATTAATAATAAACCCAATGGATTAGGCTATAAACCCAACGAATTATTAATATTAAAAAACAAAGGTACCAATACACCAAAGGGTTTAATAATATAAACCCAAGGAATTGATAAATGCAAGGGAATAATATTATAAACCCAAGTGATTAAAAAACACAAGGGATCCATATTGAAAAGAGTGGGGATTAATAAACACACATGATTATTAATACTATAAACCAAAGTGACTAATAAACCAAAAGTTTAATATTCTAAACACAAGGGATAAATATTTAAACATAAAGGATCAACAAACCCCGGGAATCAATATTAAAAACACATATGATCAATAAACCCTATGAATTAGCATTTTCAACCCAAGGGATTAATAAATACATGGGATTATTAATATTGTAAAACAAATAAATCAGTAAACCAAAGGGATAAATATTATAAAATTAAGGGATCAACAAACCGAAGGGATAAATATTAAAAATGTGAGGGATTAATAAACCCTAGGAATTAATTTTTTAATCCGAAGGGATTAATAAACCCAAAGAATTAAATTATAAAGTCAGAGAATTATTAATATTATAATTAACTTAAAATTTTAATATTATTAATAACATAAATAATATTTCATGTTAATATTACTAATATTTATTATGAAACTATAAACAGAAATATTTAGTAATTATCAATATTAATATGTATTATTTTAATATATTTTAACTTTATGACATTATAAATATAATTTTTCAAAACATTAATAATAACATCATTGTTATTGATAATATTGTTTTCAATGTTAATTTTTTATTATTAACAATGATAATATTGTTTTTAATGTTCCCCCGATCACGGTGGCAGGCAGACGTGAATTCGACGACGGAATGAATATGAGAATTAAGGCAAGAAAGGATGGCGGGAAGGCCAACATGGATAGAGACAAGTGACATGGTACAAGGAATGAAGGTGGGTACATGTGAGGGGAGAAAAACTTTGTTCGAGGTTGGTAGCATCTACGAGATAGAAGCAATCTATGCACGAGGAATTGCAGGATTATATGCACCTAGTTTGGGTTATTGCATGTATTGTGAGGGAGACAGTGAGGCAACGTGTGTCGACGACGAGGAGTGAAAATATTGGCATAGGAAATCAGCTATAGCATTCCGTAGAAGAAGGGTATGTGACTATATTTTCTTATACAATTCCTCTGCAAATGGCTCATTCTAAAGGATTTGTAATGATTGTTGTTAGTAAGAAGTCGGGTGTACACAACAATGTTTGGTCATATGGTTGGGAGCTGAGAGGGATGAGAAGGGGAAGGTTATATAGGGGTAGGTTAATTTCTATCGTATTTGGGATCATGTTGTGTAAAATGGGGAATGAAGACCTGGGTAGAATTTTAGGTGAATGGGTAGACCTATATAAACCCAATTTGAACATCAGAAACCTGGGGAAGAAATTGGAAGTCATAAAATTGATACAAGCACCCAATCACTATGGTGCTCGGTGGGTTTATTGTGAGCCTGTCTTGAACACTAAAGAAGGGAACACCTTTGAGAGAGGCAACCGGAAAAAATAGGAATTGTTCATAGATGGTGAGGTAAGAGCCTTAGGTACAAGGGCATACTTGTAATAGGGTAGGAAAGGGCTTGCCACAGAGTCATCAAATCATTTTCGGGGGTCAGGGTGTATAGTCTGATGGAAAATTTAAAGTGGCAAGTGAGGTTTGTTTATACTATAACCACAACACTAAAATGTTAATTCTGGTTTCTATGAATTCATGCTCTGACTGTGTGACAGTCTCAGGAAGGAAGTACAGAACCACTGATTTGCCAACTATAAGCAGGCGTTATACTATGGCTTAGGAAAAATGAATGAAGAATGAGAGTGGAGGGGGAACTTGAAGGGAAACATGGAAGAAAGGTCAGAAATGGACCTATAACACCCCAAGTTTCTATGCTTTTTAAATTAACATTTGAACAAGTCCAAAGGGGAAGTGAACCCCAATGGAAGAACAATGTGTGATTTTCTTTAAGTATTAATAAAAATAAATGAAATATTTATGTGTAAACTATGACTAGATTGAGATTAGAGATCCTAAACCTTGATCCATGAGGATATGGAGAAGGTTAGACTTTCCCAAAACCTTTCAGAAAACCTTGAAAGGAATCTTACTAAATTAGATTGAGAGAGAAAATCTAATTTCTCCAATGAAGAGGAAAGTAATTGGGAAGAGGAAGAAAAGCTAGAAAGGTGGAAAATACAGCTTTAAAGTACCTCACTAAGGGAAGCCTAGGCAAAAATAGGAAGAAATCATCCTGGAATTTCTAGATGTAGAAATTAGAAAGAGGCTTGGGAAAACACTACTTAAATAAGTTGTTCCAGGATAGACAAAGGGTTGTCTATCACTGGAAGCAAAGGGTCTCAGCTGGAGGGTGAGTTAAGGAGATAAAAATCTATAGTTGGGAGGACTATTCAAATAAATTGGTATGCACACCGTACTGTTCTGTTTTACAGTTATGTGAAAATTTTTATGTATAGATAGAGCTTGGATAAAATTAATGAGATAGAATTGGACATGTTGATTTAATTATTTCCCATACATTTAGCATAATCACTGATGCAGAAATACTTCAGTTTCTGCCTGATTATATGAGAGTTATCTGACGGGAGCCATCTATCAGAATGTCTAAACCTAAGTTAGGTTTAAATCTGATGATAGGTCTCTCTCAGAAAAAGTATTAGTACTATGAAATAAAATAAAATACTATTAATTTAAACATATGCATTCATCATAAATATAAATGAATATGTAGTACAAAAATTAAATAAATTACAAGCAATTAATTATATATATATCTTTCGAGGATTTTCTTACTGTCATAATTAATTAGCAGAAATTATAGTTTCAAGATAAAATACCTGCTACAATTTCAAGGAGCTTCATTACTGGTATGCATTAGAAACAGTGCAATAAAATGATTACCTGACAATGTTATATGCAGCTGTATAGATCAGGAAGTTATATATATATAAAAGCTTAGATTTCTAAACCTAAGAAACATAATATTCAATATAAAAGTTACAGTCCTAGCAGACTATCATCGTGTATCTCAGAATGAAAGAAATGGTAAGAAATTTTTTTAAAGTATTTAAATGTTAATTTTAGCATACTTCAATTCTGGTATGAATTATATCCAAATATATATTAAATTTTTAATAGATATGTATATCAGTAGAAAAAAAAACATCATGTTTAACATAGTATTCTCTCAGACATTAGTGACAGGCATAATTTAGAAAATATTACTATGCTGAGTTATAATGAATACTGAAGTTAAATGAAATACCCAGAAACTGTATTGAAAATCTGTATTGAGAGCACAAAAACTTGAATAAGTATGAACTATGAAAATGGATGCAATTAAAATAGAATTGCAAGCTGAAATTGATATACATTTCATGAGTTATAGAGACTCTATGCAGTGTTAAACTGATCTAGAAATCCGACTAGAATATAAATTCCCGTATATTGAAAAATGGGAAAGATTGACGTATATCATTTTGGAAAAATTTAACATTCAGATTACGATCACAGAAAATAAAAGTCTTAAAACAGATATATATATATATATATATATATATATATATATATATATATATATATATATATATATATATATATATATATTCATGGAATAAATTGAAAAAAACATTAGGGTATGTCTAAGTTTTCGTTTTGGAAAAAGGAAAAACCGGTAGTATAACAGTAAAAGTAATTATAAGAAATTATAAAGTTAACGATGATATCAATATGAGTAACAATATTTCTTATTTCCTTGACGTCTCAGATATATCCACTTAAACATAGAAAAATAGGATTTAAAATATTTGAACACCGAACATAGATATATGAGATGAAGGAAATACACACAGTCCACTTATAATTACATCAAGGTGTTGACCGTAGGCCAAGTAAACCATAGTTTAATATTACAAGTGAAATCTGTTAAATTGCTACTATTGAAAATAAAAACCCTAAGAATTGATCTACCCAGAAAAGGGGACATGATATTTCATGTCGGAAACTTGAAATGCTGAAATCCTCGAAGAGGGAGATGACCAACCTAAGTTGAATAGACAAAAAAGAATTGCAACCGAGAATTAAAATTTGGGAAGATATGAGGGCATTGGCCACACACCTCACCTGGGCAATACGAGAATGGTATACCTTTGTATATGCTAAAATCCTTCAAACAAAATTGTGAAGTATTAAAATTTTAGTGTTGGGAAAATATAAATGCCATATAAATGAAACAAATCTGAGTAATGATCAATTTCAAATGAAAGTAAAACTTTTATCATTTCAACATGGAAGATAGCCAAGAGGAATCACTTATCGGTACAACCTTGGTCGTGAAGGAAGAACGAACGTGAAAGAAATTTCTACGAGGGAAATTCATGACTATGCCCACCGTGAGCATAGAGGGTATTCAGTTTCTAAGGTAAAAACCTTGAGGCTGGAGCCATTGGGATACGCTGCAAAAAGATAACGATTGTGGTAGAAAATAGCTAGCCATAGGGGTATACAATGAAATCTGAAAGTGTTATGGAATCATAGAAATAACGCGGGCATAAAGTTTACATGAGCCAAGCACTCGTGAAATCCTAATGGTATTGTGGAGAGAAAATCCATAGCCATCGAACGTAACTCAAGAAGGAGGAAACGAAACCCCAAACCACCATGAAGAAAATGAATGGAACCACTCTGTAAATGTAGCCTTAAAAACCAAAATATTGGAAACCCTAATTCATTGTAACCATATAGGTGGAAATATCTAGAGGTGTCGTATACCAATCGATGAGCCAGGGGTGAGAGAATCGAGGCATTCAATCTCCTACTTGTCAATTCTAATGAGAAAATATTGTCTTATAAATGATTTATACATTGTAGAGTACTCGTGAGTCTCGAGAAATTGCATTATGTTCAAGGATGGCGTGTTAGTAGTTGTCTTAATAAAGAAATATCAACTCTGCCATTAAAACAAGTCTGAGCTAACATTTAATTCCCTGATACTTCACCGCCTACCTTCAAAAGTGAACGTTACCTAAGTTTCCTCGGTAAGTAGTGGAAAAACCTAAACGAAGTTAATCCCATTTTACAAGTTAACCTAAGAGCCTTAGGGAATAAGTGAAAAACGTATTTAAGTGTTCGTCTTAGATTGGAGAGAGATGGCCATTTCTACAACCTTATTATAAAGGTAAATGAAGAAAAATTGAGCTTCGTATTAGAAGTTCAGAAAATAAAATATCCACTATGGTAAGTTTTCACTTAGGATAAGTGTAGCTCTAGGAATTAGGGTCTAGGAAAGTAGGTGGAAATACATTAATTGAAGAAGGGTCATTGATTTACCATAATACTAATCTATTAAGTAAATTTTTACGTAGGAATGTAAATTTCATGTGTATAGGTCCATACAAAAAATCCACCATTTGGTTGTTCGATATAAATAACAAATGGATAAATTCATCAAGTGGTGAGAGTGTGGTTAGGAAGTAGTCGGTTTTTAATTATTAGGGATTTCACATTTTGAAATAAGAGTATGGGAATTTCTAACCATTAGAAGGGTGATCTAAAAAGGTTAGAAATACAGAAAACATCTATCATTTTTAGTCGAAGGAGAGTGAAATAAATAGATTTGATAATAACTGAATAATTTATGATTATAATAGAAAAAATTTTTGAGAATGAGAGACATTACAAATGGTATTAGAGCTTTTGGAAAAAAATACTAGGCAGTCGATGCGCTCACGCAGAAACTATATACTGCTGTAAAATTTTATGAATTTTAAACTTTACTAATGTAGTTATGTTGAACAATGAACAATATTGAAAAGTACAGTTGCGAACCATGACTAAAGAGGAAGAACTGTATGTAGATCTGGGTGGTGGAGAAAACACGCCAGATCCCAATGCTCCGTTGATGGCTATGTTGCATAAAATGCAACGAGATATGTCACAGATTAAAAGCCACAATGATAGTCTATCTTTAGCCAGTTAGGAGCAATAAAATCTCATAAGGGAATTGACTTCACGAAACAGCCAAGAAGGTGAAGGTTCTGGAAGGAAGAGAAAAAGAAGAGTCAATTTATTAGATGATTTTGAGGAAGATGACGCCACTAGATAGCAGTCTAGACAGAAGAAGGAATTACAGGGTGAATTTCAGAAAATAAAACCTCCCTCCTATGATGGAGAGAAGGAAGAAGATGATGAGGCATGACTTCTGAATATGATAAAGTACTTTCAAGTTTATGAGTATGAAAGTAACTTAAGAGTCAGGCTGGCTATTTATCAGCCACAAGGTATGGCTACCTTGTGGTGGGAGGAAACCAAAATGGTCCATGCCATTGATGAGAAAACAGTGACTTTCAAGTCAGGTTCAAAAACCAATATTTGAATGAATGCTACTATAATGACAAGGACAAAGAGTTTCATGAACTCAGGCTGGGACAGCTCACCATCGATGAGTTGGTCACCAAGTTCACAAATCTGTTACGGTATGTACCTTATTTCCGAGAGGAGAAGGCAAAGGTATAGAGATTTCTGAACTGTTTTCCTATTGTTTACAAGGAGAAAATAGAGTTCAATAATCCAAAAACAATGGATGAAGTAGTGAGGAAGGCCAGACTACTCTACCAGCAATTCAGGGGTAAGATGGAGCAAGGAAAGATTTGGTCAAAAAAAGGTGAACTCAGTGGAAAGAAACAGAAACCAGCTTATTTGAAAAACTTTGGTAGGAACCACTAGATAAAGAAATTTAGTAAAATGAGTGAAAATCAAACTGCTTAAACTCAAACTGGTTCAAAACCAATGAATGGGAATAATAAGAAGGAGGGAACTCTTAAAAATGCAGGAGCCTTTGAAATGTTGGGGTTTTGGAGAACCTCATTTGTTGAGAGACTGTCCACATCGAAATATTCAGAGAGTGCAAGTATTGCGAGAGACCACTACAATTAATGACGTAGCAAGGAACATCCCCACCATCAACGCAACCTTAGAAAACTGGCAAGCAGAACATCAGTCTACTATGGTTGAGATGGAAGGTACGATTTTTGACCAATCTATTACATTTTTAATAGATCCAGGTACATCTTTGAGCTATATTAGTCCACAAGTAGTAGAAAAATGTGAACTCAGAACAGAGAAGTTTCAACAGTCTTGGTTGTTCCAACTAGCCACTAGTACCAAACGCAAGGTAACTCATCAGTTACCTCAAATAGCCATGAAATTGAATTATTACCAAACATAAGTAAATTTAAATATTCTGCATATTCTGCCATAAGGTTCCTATGATATATTGATAGGAATGGACTGGTTAGAAAAGCAGAAAACCATGATGAATTGTTGGGACAAAACATTACACTGTATTGATATAGAGGGAAAACTAGTCATACTCAAAGGGAAACCGAAACCCATATTTGTGAGGCAGATATCAGCCCTTCAATTAAAAATAACTGCTAGAAAAGGGTATCAAGTGTATGCGGTACATGTTGAAGAATTAGGACAGGAACCAGAGAAAAAATTGTTGGAAACATTACCAGTGATAAGAGAATTTAAAGAAGTATTCGAAAAAGAAATTTCTCATCTTCCCCCTAAGAGAGAAATCAATTTTACAATTGATTTATTACCTGGGGCAACTCCAGCTTCGAGTGCCCCTTACAGAATGAGCCCCCCTGAACTAATGGAGTTAAAAATGCAATTACAAGAATTGCTGGACAAAGGTTACATCTGACCGAGTGTATATCCTTGGGGAGCACCGGTGCTGTTTTTGAAAAAGAAGGATGGTACCTTCTGAATGCGTATTGATTATCGTCAACTAAATAAGTTGACTATCAAAAATAGGTATCCATTACACCAGACAGATGACCTCTTTGATCAATTTAGGGGAGCCTCAGTGTTTTCCAAGATTGATTTAATGACTGGTTATCACCAGTTAAGAATTAAAGATGAGGGTATTAACAAAACAACATTTCAAACCCGGTATGAACACTATGAATTTTTAGTCCTACCATTTTGGTTGACAAATGCCCCTACCACTTTTATGTGTTTAATGAATAACGTCTTGAATAAATACCTAAACAAATTTGTACTAGTATTTATTGACAACATTTTAATCTACTCAAAAAGTGAGGCAGAGCATAAATAACACCTTAGAATTGTGTTTTAGACTCTTACGAAAAATCAGTTGTATGCCAAATTTAATAAATGTGAGTTTTATAAGGATAAAATTCAATATTTTGGGCATATCATTTCAAAACAAGGATTGGCTGTGGATCTTGAGAAGATAAAATCCATTAGAGAATGGTCTGTACCTATTGATGTATCATCGGTAAGGTCCCTTATGGGAATTGTGGGGTACTACAGAAGGTTTGTAGAAATATTTTCCACTTTAGCCTATCCCATAACTTCATTGCAAAGGAAACTTAAGAAACATGAATAGAATTATAGATCACATCAGCCTCAAAGTATGATCTTGAACTAACATAAGTATGGGAAAGAAATTTATCATATCATAAATGTGAGTTTTATAAGGATAAGTTATTCTGAAAAATATCAGAATAACTTTGAGAAATTAAAACTGAAACTTACCACAACACCTATTCTGAAGATTGCAGATCCTAATCAGGAGTTTGTAGTATGCATAGATGCGTGTGGAGAGGGATTAGGGGGAGAACTGTTGCAAGAAAATTCTGTTATTTCCTATTAATATAGGAAACTTAAGAAACATGAATAGAATTATAGTGTGTATGATCTTGAAATACCTGTTGTAATCCACATTCTTAAAATGTGGCGACACTACCTTCTAGGAAAGAAATTTATACTGATGACAGATCACATCAGCCTCAAGTATTTCTGCACTCAACTAGATTTGAATGCTAGAAAAGCTAGATGGATATATTTTCTAAGTGAATTTGACATGTAAATAAAACATATCAAAGGGAAAGAAAACAAAATTGTTGATGCCTTAAGCAGAAATGCTTGGCAAAACATAAGTAACAGTGGGAGTAGTGTTAAATTTGACTTGGAGGGATTGGTTCAAAACGTAGCAGATCAAGATCCAAGTTATGAAAAACTTCAGACTCAATTGCTGAAAAATGAAATGAAAGGATACACACAAAATTAGAAAGGACTGATTTGTTGTAGAGAGAGACTGTATATCCCCAATGTAGACTCTTTCGAAAAGGAAATTTTGGATGAATATCATAAACAACCTTATTCTGGACACCCTGGATAATATAAGCTACTTACAACTTTGAAAAAGAAATTATTTTTGCCTAGAATGAAAAAGGATGTAGCAAGCTACCTAGAAAGATGCATGGAATGTCAACTAGTAAAATTTGAACATCAGCACCCAGTTGGACTGCTAAATCCTTTACTGATTTTAGAATGGAAATGGGAAACTATGTCTATGGACATTATAACGAGGTTACCAAGAACCAAATATCAGCATGACTCTATGATGGTCTAACTGAGAGAAAAAATCAAATTCTGGAGGATATGTTAAGGATATATGTGATGGATAAGCCAACTAAATGGGAAGACTATTTACATTTAGTGGAATTTTCCTATAACAACAACTATCAAACTTCCATAAAGATGAGTCTGTTTGAAGCAATCTATGGAAGAAAGTGCCACACTCCATTAAGTTGGAGCCAACCTGAGGATAAATTAGTGCTTGGGCCAGATGCTTTGCAAGAACTTGGAAGAATTGTATAACAAATTCAAAAAAACATCAAGACAGCTCAGGATCGACAGAAAAGTTATGCAAACAAGAAGAGAGTTCAACAAGATTTCATTGTGGGTGATCATGTATATCTACGGATTAAGCCCAAGACGAGCACTTTGCACACTGGTAGTTGTGTAAAATTAGCTCCTAGATATTGTAGACCGTTTGAAGTACTGGAAAGGGTGGGACCAATAGCTTATAAGCTAGCCTTACCTATTCATATTAAGGTTCATGATTTGTTTCATGTTTCTTTGTTTAAAAAGTATGTACATGATTATGCTCACGTTATTGATTGGAATGTGATTCAGGTGGAACCAAAAGGGGAATTCTTTCCAGAGTTGCTTCAAATCTTGGAGTGGGAAGAAATTGAACTGTGAAATCGAATATTAGCTAGAGTAAAATTGCAATGGAAGCACTTTACTGTTGAAGAAGCTACTTGGGAAAGAGAAACTGAGATGATGGAAAAATATCCATCACTATTTTCACAGTGAACTGCTTCAGTTTATTTTGTCAACACCAAGGATGGTGTTTGTTTTTAGAGGGGGAATCTGTAACAACCCAAGTTGCTATGCTTTTTAAATTAACATTTGAACAATTCCAAAGGGGAAGTGGACCCCAATGGAACAACAATGTGTGAATTTATTGAAGTATTAATAAAAATAAATGAAATAGTTATGTGTGCACTATGACTAGATTGAGATTGGAGATCCTAAACCTTGATCCATGAGGATATGGATAAGGTTAGACTTTCCCAAAACCTTTCAGAAAAATTTGAAAGGAATCTTACTAAATTAGATTGGGAGAGAAAAACCTAATTTCCCCAATGAAGAGGAAAGTAATTGGGAAGAGGAAGAAAAGATGGAAAAGGGGAAAATATAGCTTTAAAGTACCTCACTGAGGGAAGCTTAGGAAAAAACAGGAAGAAAGCATCCTGGAATTTCTGGACGCAGAAATTAGAAACAGGGTTGGGAAAGCACTGCTTAAATAAGTTGTTCCAGGATAGAAAAAGGGTTATCTATCACTGGAAGCAAAGGGTCTCAGCTCGGCGGTGAGTTAAGGAGATAAAACTCTACGGTTGGGAGGACTAGTCAAATAAATTGGTATGCACACCATACTGTTCTGTTTTATAGTTATGTGAAAATTGTTATGTATAGATAGAGCTTGGATAAAATTAATTCGATAGAATTGGATATGTTGATTTAATTATTTCCCATACATTTAGCAGAATCACTAATGCCGAAATATTTTAGTTTCTGCTTGGTTATATGGGATTTATCTGACAGGAGCCATCTATCAGAATGTCTAAACCTGAGTTAGGTTTAAATTTGACAATAGGTCTCTATCGGAAAAAGTATTAGTACTATGAAATAAAATATAATACTATTACTTTAAACATATGCATTCATTAGAAATATAAATGAATATACAGTACGAAAATTAAATAAATTACAAGCAATTACTGATATATATATATATATATATATATATATATATATATATATATATATATATATATATATATATATATATATATATATATATATATATATATCTTTCGAGCATTTGCTTACTGTCATAATTAATTAGCAGAAATTATAGTTTCAAGATAAAATACCTACTACAATTTCAAGGAGCTTCATTACTGGTATGCATTAGAAACAGTGTAAGAAAATCATTACCTGGAAATGTTATATGTAGCTGTATACATCAGGTAGTTATATGTATATCAAATCTTAGATTTCTGAACCTAAGGAATAGAATATAAAATAGAAATGTTATAGTCCTAGCAGACTAATGAAAGAAATGGTAATAAATTTATGTAAAGTATTTAAATGTTAATTTTAGCATAATTCAATTCTGGTATGAATTATATCCGCATCTATATTAAATTTTTAATAGATATGTATATCAGTAGAAAAAAAGAGATCATGTTTAACATATTATTTTCTCAGACATTAGTGATAGGTATAAGTTAGAAAATATTACTATGCTGAGTTATAATGAATATTGAAGTTAAATGAAATACCCAGAAACTATATTGAAAATATGTATGAAGAGCACAAAAACTTGAATAAGTATGAACTATGAAAATGGATGCAGTTAAAATAGAATTGCAAACTGAAATTGATAGACATTTCACGAGTTATAGAGACTCTATGTAGTGTTAAACTGATCTAGAAATCCGACTAGAATATAAATTCCTGTATATTGAAAAATGAGACAGATCGACGTATATCGTTTTGGCAAAATTCAACATTCCGATATATGGTCACAGAAAAGAAAAGTCTTAAAACCGATATATATATACCTATGAAACTAAACTAATAGCATTACGGTATGTCTAAGCTTTCATTTTGGAAAAAGGAAAAACCAGTAGTATAACAGTAAAAGTAATTATAAGAAATTATAAAGTTAATGATGATATCAATATGAGTAACAATATTTCTTATTTGCTTGACGTCTCATATATATCCACTTAAACATAGAAAAATATAATTTAAAATATTTGAACATCGAACATAGATATATGAGATGAAAGAAATATACACAGTCCACTTATAATTACATCAACATGTTGACCGTAGGCCAAGTAAACCATAATTAATCTTAGAAGCGGAATCTGTTAGATTTCTACTGTTGAAAATGAAAAACCCTAAGAACCGATATACCAAGAAAAGTGGACATGAGATTTCATGTCAGAAACTTGAAATGCCGAAATCCTCGAAGAGGGAGATTACAAACCTGAGTTGAACACAAAAAAAAGAATTGCAACCAAGAATTAAAATTTGCGAAGATATGAGGGCATTGGTCACTCATCTCACCTAGGCAATACGAGAATGCTATACCTTCGTATATTCTGAAATCCTTCAAACAAAATTGGGAAGTATTAAAATTCGAGCGTTGGGAAAATAGAAATGCGATACAAACGAAACAAATCTGAGTAATGATCAATTTCAAATGAAAGTAAAACTCCTGTCATTTGAACATGGAAGATAACCAAGAGGAATCAGTTACCGGTTCAACCTTGGTGATGAAGGGAGAACGAATGTGAAAGAAATGTCTACGGGGGAAATTCATGAATATTCCGACCATGAGCGTAGAGGGTATCTGGTTGCTAAGGAAAAAACCTTGAGGCTGGATCCATCGGGATACGCTGGAAAAAGACAACGACTGTGGTAGAAAAGAGCGAGCCATAGTGGTATAAAACAAAATTTGAAGGCGTTATGAAATCATAGAAATAACTCGGGCATAAAGTTTACCTGAGCCAAGCACTCGTGAAATTGTAATGGTATTGTGGAGAGAGACTCCATAGCCATCAAATGTAACTCGAGAAGGAGGAAACAAAACCCCAAACCACCGCGAAGAAAATGAATGGAACCACTCTATAAATTTATCCTTAAAAACAAAAAATATTGAGAAACCCTAATTAATCGTAACCATACAGGTGGCAACATCTGGAGGTGTCGTATACCGACCAATGAGCCAAGGCTGAGAGAATTGAGGCATTCTATCTCCTACCTATCATGTTTAATGAGAAAATCTTGTCTTATAAATGAGTTATACATTGCAGAGTACTCCCGAGTCTTAAGAAATTGCATTGGGTTCAAGGTTGGTGTGTTAATAATTATCTTAATAAAGAAATATCAACTCTGCCATTAAAACAACTCTGAGCTAAAATTTAATTCCCTAGTACCTCACCACCTACCTTCAAAAGTGAACGTTACCTAAGTTTCCTCGGTAAGCAGTGGAAAAATCTAAAAAAAGTTAATCCCATTTTACAAGTTAACCTAAGAGCCTGAGGGAATAAGTGAAAAACGTATTTAAGTGTTAGTCTTAGATTGGAGAGAGATGGCCATGTCCGTAACCTTATCATAAAGGTAAACAAAGAAAAATTGAACTTCGTATTAGAAGTTTGGAAACTAAAAGATCTACTATGGTAAGTTTTCACTTAGGATAAGTGTAGCTCTAGGAATTAGGGTCTATGAAAGTAGGTGGAAATACATTGATTGAAGAAGGGTCATTAACTTACCATAATACTAATCTATTATGTAAGGTTTTACATAGGAATGAAAATTTCAAGTGTATAGGTCCATACAAAAAATCCACCATTTGGTTATTCGATATAAATAAGAAATGGGGAAATTCATTAAGTGGTGAGAGTGTGGTTAGGAAGTACTCGGTTGTTAATTGTTAGGAATTTCACATTTTGAAATAAGAGTATGGGAATTTCTAACCATTAGAAGGGTGATGTAAAAAGGTTAGAAATTCATAAAACATTTATCAGTTTTAGTTGAAGGAGAGTGAAATCAATAGATTTGATAATAACTGAATAATTTATGATTATAATAGAAAAAAAAAGTTTTGAGAATGAGAGACATTATAGGACCAATGAGGCTCTAGCCAGTGCTCCGAGACATGCGAGGAGTAAGCCTTAAGCTGATCATATTGTATAAGTATCCCCTTACATATATTCAGGAAATCCCACCTCAAGTGCAGAAGATCATGACCAAATGGGAATAAGCGTTCACGAGGCAAGTTGAGAAAGAGGGAATAAATCTGGAAGAAGAAAATATTGTGTCGGATCCCTGCAATAGCAGAGGCATAATTTCCGAATATCAACAAACTCTCGATTTATACTAGCGTATGAAGCACCTGGTGGCTAAAGACATCATGTATACCACTAAATTCATGCAAGTTGATCCTGCAATGCATGAAATTCAGAAGGAGTTTCATATATTGCAATTTCAAGTCCAAAGAGAAAACACTCAACTGAACAGAATTAAAACAATTCTTGAAGGACCTGCAACAAACAGAGATGCCCACGTCTAGTGCCAAATACCCAATGCCAATTGACTCCTGAGAGGGTTGAGATAACTGTTGTTCTGCTTCCTATACTATGTATATGTATTTATGTTTATGTTTATGTTGTTTATTTATGTCAGTAGTAGTAGTGTGTCGAGCATGTCTAACTGTGTCAAAGTCACAAACATTAAAGCTATAAAAGCTGAGTATGACAAATTGAAAGATTTTTGTTTCACGATAGCTTACAGTGCCTTCTGATGGCCAACAAATCTAGTTTCCCAACAAGACAAATTGAAACCATAGAAGTTAATTCTACAATATAATCTTCCCTTTTGAAAATGAATAAGAAAAACAAGTACTACTCATCTTTAAAAAAAATATTGTTTTTAATGTTAATTTGTTATTATTAATAATATATAGTTATATTAATAGTTTTAATAACTAATATTAATATTATATAATAAACATTAATAATATTTCATATTAATAGTAATAATGTTTATTTTTAAACTATAAATAATAATATATAATATTATGATACGATAGTGTAGGGGGATCGACCGGATGGAACTGGGCGGGAGAAGGTCGTTTTTGAATGGCGATGGATGCGCTGCGGTGTTCGAAGATCAGGCCAGCGATCGGACTTTGTTGGTGCAGGGATCCACAGACTTGGTTTTGACCAGGTCTGGCGTGCAGATTGGTTTGTGCTCCCAAGGTGAGGTGGATCCCCCGATCCTTTTGGACGGCAGGTTGTCGCCTTTGGTATTCAACGACAATTTTCTTGGGAGGGCGGGAGATGTTTTGTCTACTAGTAGAGGCACGGATTTATTAAAGGGCCAGTTTCTGTAGGGGAAAGGTCGCTCTCAGAGCTTGACAATGGAAGGGAAGGTTTTGGAACCAGGCGGTCTTCGGAAAGTCTCTTCTACTGACAGTAAAATAGAGCAGGACCCTTCCGGGCTCACGTACAGAAGGGTGGAGAGTTACAGTGATAAGGAGAGATTGCATGCCACTTCTAGCCAAACTAGCTGGGAAGAACAGAGTGGGTTTCGAGTTTCTGAAGACACAAAACAAACAGGCCTAAACTTTGAAAAGGAGGTTGGAGTGTCGAAGAAGGGGGGCCGAAAAAAGAAATGGATAAAGGTCAAAAAAGAAGAATATAACTATGTCTTGGGTGAAGACATCAGCTGGGAGCAGGTTTCAACATTGGCTAGCAGAACTCTGGTTGGCAGGGTTGTGGGGAGGCTTTTTGCCATGAAAACTGTGGTTTCTTGGGCTGGAGCTCATTGGAAAGCTGTTCTTGGTTATGTTCCAGAGGTGGTGTCCCTCTCAAAGGGGTGGTATGATTTCAACTTCTTGCATTCTGATCACATCCAGTGGGTGCTGCATCGGAGTTGGAATGTAGATCATTCTCCCATGCTCTTAAAACCTTGGCATCCTCTCTTTGATGCTAGTAGGGAAAGGATGGATTCGATCCCTTTGTGGGTTCGGTTACCTGGTCTGCCTCTACATTATTGGACTGAAAAACATCTCTGTGGTATAGGAAATACGATTGGGGTCTTCTTAGAGGCAGATCTATCCTTCTTTAAGTCTAATCTCCGACGGGTTGCTAGAATTCTTGTGATGATTAACATCAGAGAAGGTCTTGCAGAATCTCTGAATATCCGGTGGGGGAAATATGTCATTAAGCAGATCCTGGACTATGAGAAGGTTCCTTTTCATTGTCGTAGGTGCCATGTTTATGGACGTCCTGCATATGAATGTGGTTCTCCCTCGCGCAAAGTGAAAAGCCAGGGGTCTAGTCCAGGTGTAGAGGAACATTTCTTGAAGGGGGCTGACCCTGGTCCACACATTTCGCGGTCACAGCCTACTACAACTTTCTCTTGTGCTTCGCATTCTGATGCTTTTGCAACTAGCTTGCAGCCTGATGTAGATCTCCGGGCGTTAAGTGAGGTTTCCGGTCCAACCTATGGGCAGGAGTCTCTCTCGCAGAATGTTGGGTGTGGAGCTTTATCCATTGTGAAGGTTCACAGTCGCCTTTACGGAGCAGATCTCCAGTTAAAGGATGAGGTTATGTCGAAATATATGTTTTCGTTGTTGAAATCTACACTAATGGGCTCCTTTCCTTTCTCCCCTGTCTATAACATCTCTTTAACTTCGATGTCGACTAATGTATTGGTTAGGAAGGTTGCCAGTGGTCAGGTTCCTATTGCTGTTCCTTTTTCTTTTTCTCAACCTGCTATATCTAAGCCTTCTCTCCAAGAGAAGGCCTCTGTTTCTATTTTAGATCAAGGTGAAGAGCTGTTGGCCCTCGTGGAATCCTCAACCCCCCGGGTCACTGGATATAATCTGAGATCCAGTGCTAAAAAAAGTGCAGACGGGTTTGGGAGGGGTAAATCCCCATCTGCTCGGGGCAGGGGCAGGATTTCTTTTTTGGCAAAAGCGCAGGATTGAGCTATGTTGGATGTTCATGATGGGAGGCAGATATCGATTGACAGGGCGCTTAGAGCATGCCACTTCCTGAATTCGGGTGTGTTATGAAGATAATGTCTTTTAATTGCAGGGGTTTGGCAGGGCCCCAAAAGAAAGCTGCTCTCCGGAGAATCATTTTCGTGGATGGTCCTAATATTATTCTGCTACAAGAGACTTTAGGTGTAGGGTCAGTGGTGAAAGCCAGATTGGAAGGATGGTTGCCAGGCTGGTCTTTTGAATCATTGGATGCTAGCTGAAGGTCGGGTGGGCTGGCTGTTGGATGGAAAGACAGAACAATCAAATCTCAGAATCTTTGGGGTATGGAGTCGGTCCTGGGATTAAATTTTTTGTCATTGGAGCTTGGAGAAACATTTAAAATTTTTAATATTTATGGTCCATATCAGGACCGGATCCCTTTCTCGGATTCCCTCCTGGGTAATTCTTTACTCAAGAGTGACTCGCTGATTTTGGGAGGGGATATGAATTTTACTTTGGGCCAGTCTGAGGTTTGGGGTCCCCATGCTCAAATTGACACGTTGACTGGATATTTCACTCAAAAATTAGAGGAGAGTCACCTGCTCGACATTGAGCCCATTAAGATGAAACCCTCTTGGAGGAACAATAGATGTGCTGAAGGCAGAATAGCGAAGAGACTTGATCGTTTCCTGGTAGCTGAGCAGTTTTTGGATAGGCCTTTTTAGATTAGGCAGTGGATAGGCAGTGGGGGTGCATCTGATCATTTTCCTACATTCCATGATCTCAAGATCGGGCCTAGGCAACCTCCTAGTCCCTTAAAGTTCAAAAATATCTGGCTTAGGGACGATTCTTTCAAAGCTCTGGTTCTTGCTAGATGGATTCCTTTCAGTATGGATAGTCCTCTTTCTGCTGCCTTTCAATTTGTGGAAAATCTTAAACGCATTAAGTATGCTGTGAAAGTTTGGTCAGCTAATAAGAGACCGAGGGAGGATGCGGAGTTGAAACAGGTGGAAGAGGATCTGCGCTTGATTTATGAGGGGTTTGGTGGAGGATATCAAACCCAAGTTGATAAAGACACTCTTGTCTTACTTGAAAAAAGAAGGAACTCCCTTCTTATGGATAATGAGGAATCTTGGAGGCTGAAGAGTAGGGCCACATGGTTGGCTAGTGGGGATGAGAATACAAAATTTTTTCATGCTTATGCCCGTGGTCGGAAGGCAGCCAATACCATTTGGAGCTTAAGAGATGGTCAGGTAAATGAGCATTCTTCTTTTGAGGCTAAAGCTAAGCTGGGGGTTGAACACTTTAAGGATCTATTTAAGGCCCCAGCTCATGCTTCACTTATGGAAGTGATAAGAGTAGCGCAATACTTTCCGAGTTTTGTGGAGGAGGCTGATAACAGATCTCTGATGGCTGAGGTCTTCGAGAAGGAATTAAAGGAGGTTCTTCATAGCTTCCAAAAGGACAAAAGTCCTGGGCCTAATGGGTGGTCGATCGAGTTTTTCTTGGCTCTTTATGACATCTTGGGGATAGATCTGCTGAAAGTGGTGGAGGATACCAGGATCTCTGGGCGGATTCCTGCTTGCTTCAATTCCACTTTCATAGCACTTATTCCAAAGGTGGACAACCCTCTTTCTATGGCAGATTTCCGTCCTATCTTGTTGTGCAACTGTATCTATAAAGTGATTGCAAAGGTGGTAGCGATAAGACTCAAAGGTATTCTGTCTTCTCACATATCTGGGGAACAATTTGGTTTCCTGGACGGTCGTCAAATACATGAAGCAATTGAGACTGCTCAAGAGGCTCTCCACAGCATGAAGACCAAGAACCTTAAAGGGACAGTGCTGAAAATTGACCTCTCCAAAGCATATGATCGGGTAAGTTGGTTATATATTCGTATGTTCCTAACTCACCTTGGTTTTGGCATCGGTTTCATTAGATGGATTATGATTTGTGTCACAACAGTCTCTTTTGTTGTGCTAATTAATGGGGCTGCTTCCCCTTTTTTCCATGCTGAAAGGGGGCTGCGCCAGGGATGCCCCCTTTCTCCTCTTCTTTTTTATTGATTGCTGAGGGTTTGAGTAGAGCTCTTCATGAGGCCAAGAGACAGGGTTCCTTAAAGGGCATTCAGGTTGCCCCAAATTTTTACATCACACATCTTCTTTTTGTTGATGATGTCTTAATTTTCTGTTCTGGGATGGTGCGTGATGCTAATACTATAGGTGAGATTCTGGTTTTGTTTGGCAAAGCCACGGGAATGGAAGTGAATGCTGGGAAGTCTTCCATTACTACTCATCTTTTGAGGGACGAGGAGAGGTGTGAATTTGTGAGACTCTTTCCCTATATTTCTGTTGGTTTGGACGATGGTCTGAATTACTTGGGGTTCCATTTAAAAGCCAATGATTATAGGAAAAATGATTGGACATGGTTGCTGGAAAAGCTGGAAAAACGTCTAAAAGTTTGGTCTCATAAATGGCTGTCTAGAGCTGGTCGGTTGACTTTAGTTAAGTCTATCTTGGAGGCTGTTCCGGTTTATTGGTTGTCCCTGTATTGGATCCCAAAGGGTGTTTTGGAGGCTGCCAGGAGGATTTTTTTTAGATTCCTGTGGAGTGGTAAACAAGATTCTTTGGTGACCCCTTGGGTTCGGTGGGAGAAAATTGTTGTCCCAAAAGGGTTGGGTGGTTGGGGTCTGAAAAATATCTTTCTTTTCGCTCAGGCTCTTGCTGCTAAGGGTGGGTGGAGGCTCATCAACGTGGATAGCCTTTGGACTCAAGTGATCTCTCAGAAATACATTGCTTCATTTTCTCTTGTTGAATGGATTAGGACTCTAAGAAAATCCTTTGCAGGGGGATCGGTGATTTGGAAGTCTCTTGTTAAATCTTTCCACATTCTGGAAACAAGTCTGGCCTGGGATGTGGGAAATGGCAGGAAGCTTAGGGTGGGTGAAGATCCTTGGATGGGAAGTGCTCTACAACATCTCCTTCCCGGGCGCACGGTTGAGGCCTTAAGGCAGAAGGGGATTACTTTTCTCTCCCAACTTGCGGATCCGGTTCAGAGAAGGTTGGGCATTCAGTCTTGGCTACAGGCCTCTTCTTTGGGGCTTGCGGATTTTGATGAGAAGGCTTTGGCTGGTTATATCCGTGCTATTAAACAGGCGCACCTTGTGCTCTTGGATAGGGATGATAAGGTTGCTTGGGACTTTGATCCTTCGGGGACCTATTCTCCCCGGGCTAGCTACAGAAAACTAAGTGCTGGGGTTGTCATGGGTGAGGTGCGGTGCTGGTGGAAGAAACTCTGGAAACTGCATTGTCCTCCTAAGACTCGGCTTTTTATGTGGTGTGTACTTGAAAATAAAGTCCCTACCTGGGATGTGCTGCAAAACAGAAGTTTTCAGGGCCCTGGATGGTGCTGTTTGTGCAAATCCGATGTAGAATCTGTTAATCATCTTTTCCTCAGCTTTCCTTTTATTAAAGGTACTTGGCAAGAGTGTTCCAGGTTATTGGGTATCCAGTATAGGTGGGAGGGCATTACTGTATCTCATGCTTGGGAATCGTGGTGGATATCTATTGCTGAGCAGAATCTTAAAGCTCTGCCGCTCCTCGTTATTTGGGGTTGTTGGTTGGCTCGTAATCGTCTGCTTTTTGATGGTTCTGTCAGTACTCCGGAGATCGTTGGTGCCATGTCTGTTGGTTTACACTCTGCCTTTCCTATTCATATCCGTGTTGCTAATCAGAGAGAGGTCCTTCTGTTGGATATTGATAGTAGGAACCCTTGGGGTTTTTTTGATGGTGCGATGCAACAAAATGTCTGTGGTGGAGGAGCTCTGCTGTTTCTCTCGGAATCTCACTGGTATGAGATCTCTGTTGGGCTTGGGGAAGGGATAAATAATTTTTCCGAACTACTGAGCCTCAAGATTCTTCTTTTGTTTGCTGTGGAGAAAGGATGCAGGCATTTAAAGGTTTTTGGGGACTCCTTGAATGTGATTAACTGGGTTAAAGGTATTCAAATTTGCAGAGTTCATCATCTTCAAAACTTGTTTCGCTCTGTTGGGGAGATCCTCCACTCTTTTTTATCCTTCTCATGCCAGCATATCTATCGAGAAAATAATGACAAGGCTGATCATGCTTCTAAGAGGGGGATTTTGCTGGATGAAGGTATCTGGAGGATTCGGGAACATCGGGATGCTGGGTGAGGGTGGATGGAATTATCTATTACTTGTGATCAGAGAATAAACTACCATTAGATCTTCAACAGGTCGATGCTGGTGGGTGTGTTTTATCACTCGTTTTTACTTGGGTGTTCTTGTTGGTCGGCTCGTATGCTTTGGGCTGGTTCCAATTCTACATGAATTTTTTCTGTGGGCTGCACATTTTGATCGAGCTTTCAGCTGTCGTAGGCTTCTGGAGGATCAGTGATCTACTGGAGGCATTTATCACTGTTTTTTCCATCCATTTATTTTTGCAGGTGTGGCTTCAGGGTCTCTTTGGTAGGCCGGACATTTGTGCCTATTGGAACATATACATGGGCTATGTTTTATTCTTTACATTTTATGCTGATGCTCCTTGTACGTTGGATAGATTGCTACAGGGCTCCTTGCGCGATGTTAGCCTGCTACAGGTCGTATTGGTTCTAACAGTTTTGATCTGTGTTTAGCTGCTTACACTTGGGGAGCTGTTATTTAACTCTCGGCTTTTCATTTCGATGGTTTAAATCTGAGGGCTTGAAAAAATAAAATCGACATTCAGTGAAGACTGGAGCGTTTTATTATTGTTTATTTGTGCCATAATAGTTGGGTGCTTACAGCTGGCCCTCTTGGTGGACAGAGCTATGTCTATTTGTAGGTGCAAATGTATATTTGGGTCTTTGATCAGTTTTTGGACCACAATGGGACTGTATGAACAGTTTTTTCTAGGTACAGTTTGTATTTGATAGTTTTCTGGGTCTGCATTGACATGGTGTCTCTTTGGCATTGTTTTTTGTAAACAAACTTCGGGGTTTGTCTCTTTAGAACACATATCTATGTGTTTCTCATTGTAATTTTGTTCTCACCTGCAGAAATAAAATTACGCTTTTTTCTCGAGGAAAAAAAATATATAATATTATTAATTTTTATTAAAAATATATATTAACTAATTACTACTTATTTTAATAAAGATATTAAAACAAATAATATATTTATTTAAATTTAATTTGAAAATATGAAATGAAATATTATATTTATTAAAAGTTAAAAGTTAAATGTAAAAAATAGTATTATTATTAAATATAATATTAAAAATAAAATTTTAAAATTTTAAAGTTAATGTTAAAAAATAATATTGTATTAATATAAACTTAACTATTTATATTTGATCTAGAAAATGCTTGTATAACACATCTTTCATATCACTTTTTTTTCCTCATAGCTTTTCTTATGCATAAATATTTATTTAGAGATAAACATGTTTATGCGATATTGAAATTGATGGATTTCTTACTTTGCACTATTATTTATTAAATTGAAAAAATGAATTGTCCATTATTGTTGGATATTCAATTGCTCTATAGTTAATTAAAGAATTTATTTTTTATTATATAATTAAAGAATGTGAGGATTCAAACATTTCACCAATAACAAGGAAACATAAATTCATTAGGATTATTAATATTATAAAACTAATGAATTAGTAAACCCAAACTATAAATATTATAAATTTGAAGGATCAACAAACTCAAGAAATCAATATTAAAAAGGTAAGAGATTAATAAATCTTAATAATTAATATTAAAATTTAAAAGATTAATAAACCCAAAAAATTAAATTATAAAATCCAAAAATTATTAATATTATAATTTGCTTAAAAGTTTAATATTATTAATAATATTAATAACATCTCATATTAATATTAATAATATTTATTATAAAACTATAAGCAAAATATTTGGTAATTATTAATATTAATATATGTTATTCTAATATTTTTCTAACGTTATGACATTATAATTACATTTTTTCCTTTATAATTTAAAAAATAATAATTTATATATCCATGGAATAACAGATATATTATAAATTTAAACTTAGATAAAGATGAAATAATAATAAGAATTGTTCTTGAATTTTATCTATGTTGGGCTGGTTAGATTTCGTTTTAGATTTCGATAGAATGTCGAAGAGCAACTCGAGACCACTAAGCTTGCGGCAATTTGTCTACTCTTATCCAAGTTAATTGTTTCTCAAATCCAATTCAATATATTCAAAAACTGACCTTCAACTCACAGGTTTAAATGATGAAGATGCGTAAAGAGCCCGAAATTCCTTTGCGGCCTAAAGCTCCATTTTATCTGTTGATTGTAGGTTATAGGAGCGGATGCGGAGGCGACTTCTTTGCCTTTTTTGTGTTTATTGTGGCGAGAACCACAAAAATTATGAAAAGCTGTAGAAAAAAAACATTAACCGGATAACTCCCCACATTTAACCTACATCAATTGTTTTCCACTGATTTTATTCCATTTCTGTAGAAACTTATCTTTTCAAAGGTTTACAGTAGTGAAAGTTTTTGGTGCATGTTTAATTTTGGTCTCTTGCAATCAATATCGAGGAATAGGTTTTGTCACGATTGTTACTATGCAGTAAAAATAGCTTGGGGAAAAAGGTATTTTCGTTTATAGAGAACTTTATACATACTGGTAATGAAAATATAATGAAACTATATCTAAGAAATGTGTAATTTAATGGATATATCATAGTCAAGTGTATTTTGGTTTATTTTCTTGTGTTCTCAAGGTGACATAATAGGGAAGAGACCATAGTTTCCATATGTATTAGGAGGAATTTATTTGCATTTGCATTTGGAGAACATGTTCAACCACTATGTACTACAGGGAATGCATTTTCATTTGGCACAACATGCTCAACCACTTTTTAGTGAGATGATTCATTTTCTATGTATGCTTAAGTGACCATTTTAGAAAACAATTAGTGACGTCTAGAATGAAAGTTTAATTCATAAAAGAAAAATTAAAACAAAAAACATTTATACCACCAATAAGCCTTAAACATTTTCTAACAAATCACAACATTTATTGTATTTGAACTAACCATCTTCTAGATAAGACAATTTTCAAAATAGGGAATAACTGCTACATTGCATGAAGAGAGAAATATTATATTCCATATTTAAATACTATATTTTAAATAGAATTTTTTTTATATTATTTACAAATTTATTTTAAAATATTAAGATTCAATAATAAATGCATGGAAAATAAGCTAAGTAAAATATAAGAAAAATGTATTATATTAATTAGTCTTTTTTTATGGATTTTATTATTTCAAACCATTGAAATCTACCTCTTCTATCCACAATTTTTAAATTGAAATCCAACATATGTTCGTCTTTAAAAAAGTCTCACTAACCCTTGTGTGGTAAAAGTTTGAAAAAATGATATCTAAATAAATGAAATCCAACCCATTCTAGTCTTTAAGAAATTATTAGTAACGAACTTGTACCATAAATATTTGAAAAAATGATATCTAAAACATGCAAAATATAATATTAAGGTATGTGATGCTACCATAAACTCGAAGGGAGGCGAACATAAATACTAAAGGGCTAAAGTGTAGGATCTTCATTGATTTTGGTATGAAGAACATAATTACCGCTTCAAAGAGTGAATAACATTAATCTCTAGTAACCTTAAATTGAAAAAAAAAAAGTTTATGTTTCCCCAAAGAATTCTATCCCAAGCTATATAACTTCAGCCTTTGGCATTTATCAGAGAGTTTTTGAAATATTAGAATAAACTATTTGGATTCAAGTTCGAGATAATTACCATCATTATGTTCAATTGTATATTTTCAAATTTTTAAAATAAATTAGTGATGAGAGACATCATTATGTTCAATTATATATTTTGACAATTCTAAAAATTCTATATTTTGACAATTCTAAAAGTAAATGCTCTGGATGAAAGTTGAATTCTTAAAAAAAGATTAAAAGAAAAAACACTAGTATAAATAATAAGCCTTAAGAATTTACTAGCACAACACAAAGCTAAAAGATAAAACATCAGAAATAATAAAAAACCAATCCCAATAATTATTGTACCTTTTCTATATTAAAATTGGTCTACCAAAAATATCATGGTTTTGAAGGAGATTCTGCTAATTTACCTAAAATTAATTTTATTTGAATGAACTATATTATTTAGTTCTCCATATTACCATATGCTCCTTTCTATCTCTACATAATGTGCATCAAAAGAGCTATAATTGGGAGTACACATTGCTGAAGAGAAATAGTTTTGAATATGTATGTTTTGAATAGTGGTAACAATGTTATTGTGAATAAATGAACGAAAGAATTCCATAATAAGCCACTAATAAAACTTATGAATAACAACCAAATGATTATGGACATGGTCCACCATTTGAGGAAAATAATTAAAATTGCATTGCTCCTCTGAAACAAAAACAAAATGTTTCAGAAACTTGAATATATTAGGAAGGGGTAGATAAATAAATTCAGTGATTCTAATTAGTGCCAAAAATGAGTTACATGAACATTTTTTCTTCTTTTTTATTGTGAACACAATAACTTTACATAAGAGAGGTTCCACCTTGTAACAATGATAAATGTTTCATAAGTGCAAAGACATTCAAATCATGCATTGGAGAAACATTTTCATGGGAAGATAGAATAACTTTATAGAAGTTGAGGTTCCACCTTAGCTAAAATGTTTGTAGGTACAATGAAACATTCAAATTAGTTACTGGATACCTTTTAGCAATTTTTTTTTAAATCCAATGCTTTTTTCAACATTGAGGTGGCTTTTAGTAAATTTAATTTTTATTAATTTTTTATAAGTGGTTAATTATTAAAGGTATAATAATTTTTTAATTATAATTTGGTAAAAATTAATTTAAATAGGTTTAAACACTTGATTTAGATATGTAAGGAAATTACCACTTTCAATATCATTGCTGCAGTGGCAATCACTAGAATATACTAACATTTTTCAATTTAAACCATTCCATCAAAAAAACTGGACTTTAACCTGCCAAGGCAGGGGGGACGAGAAAAGGAGACTATTGGAGTTGTTCACTTTAAACCTCCCAAGCCTGTGGTCGCGTACTACTATTATCTCCCAAATCAAGGGGATTACTTCAGGTTTTTACTTAGAACTGCCAAACCTATTAAAGTGGTCAATTCCAACATAGGTACTCTTATAAGCTTAATTATTATATTATTGTATTTACCAAGTATGTTGTCCATTGAGTTGTATTATTGTGTTTACGAAGTATGTTGTTCATTGGGTTGAAAAATTTAAACAAAGATTTTAATCCCATCTGTTATGAATTATGTTGTCCATTTACCTGAAAAAGTTCAAAAAAGAATTTAATCCCCTCACTTGGATTAGGAATGAAAAGCTTTTGTATTATCGAAATAGGAATTTTTACTAAAATAAAGTACTTATGAAACTAGCTAACCAAATGTAAAAAAGCACCTGCAAAAGCCAAACAAATCATGACCATCTATTCCGTTATATAGTGAGGATGAGAAACCTACAAACATCTACCAAAGAAACATTTCACGCGGGGCCAAATAATGTCATGATTGCCACACAACCTTTCCAATGCAAACTTTTTTTTTTCTTTTTTTTTCCAATCCAAACTTTCCAATATCGTAGCTTTACATAAGAGAGCTTTACCGAAATAAGCAATTCGGCTGGCTTAAAATATCAAAAAATGGGAATCGCATCAGAATTTCAGCATGCTATTTTGCACCGAAAGTTTCAAAAATCTACAAAGGTAGAGGGCTTGACCACAAAGATCCCTTTGTAGCCCTAAAAACAGATATTTCAATATATTCTCAGCTAGGTGAAGTCCTTATAGTGGGGGATTTCAATGCTAGAATTGCAGGTGAACAAGCTAGCATTCTTTGTTTTAAAGAAGACAGTGACCCTATCTGGCTTATAGAAGAGAGTAATCATCAGTGGGAACGAATTTCAGAGGATAAAGGCTGCAATCTCTTTGGAGAAAAATTTCTTACGCTCTGCGGGGCTTTCGATTTATTCATTTGTAATGCTTTGAATAGATGGGAAAATTTTGGTAATTTCACTTTCAATACTTATAATGGAGAAAGTGTAGTAGATTATTTAATTTTCTCGCATAGTTTGTGTGAGAAAATGGAGGAAGTGCTGCTTGGAGATCAAATTTGGGACTTAAAATTAGATCACAAGCCAATTTATATAAGTTTCTCTTGGACCAGAAAGAAGCAATTAAGGTAAAAAACTCAGTGTGTTCAACAAAATCCCCCAATGGGCATAATTCTTTTGACTCCAGAGAATTGTAATACCTTCAAAATAATGCTAGAGAGGCTCTTCAAGGAGGAGGAAATCTCATTTCATGGCCTTCATAGTTAGGGATTAACACATTTAATTCAAAGCGCACTTGTTGAGTGAAAAAGATCAAAAATTAAGCAGTCTAAAACAAATTGCTTTCCGGTTAATTCTTGGTTTGTCGATGAATAAAAAAAGGCAAGGAGAAGGTGGAAGGAATGAGACACGGATAACGTAAATTTCAAAGCTTACAAGTAGATAGTAAGAAAGAAAAAGGTTGATTTCATGGTTTCAAGGAGAGAAGATCTAATCTTCCTTGGGAAAAATAACCCCAAATTATTCTGGAAGGAGCTCCAACCGAAAATGGTGCAAACTGAAAACAACATTATAGCTTCTAAAAGGTTTGACTATGCAAGACAAATTTATGAGCAGGATCCCAAGGTTCACCCTCTTCCCTTGGTCAACACAGATACAAAACTATTCACGGTGCAAGAGGTAGAGATGGGTATCAAGAAGTTGGGCACTGGAAAAGAAAAATACTTAGATGAAATCCAAGCAGAGAATCTAAAGTGGGCTTAAAAATTATTTCACCTCACATCACAAAAATTCTCAACAAAATCATACAGCAGGGATTCCCCACATATTGGACAACTAGTATGGCAATACCTCTTTTCAAGAGTTTTGACGTCAATAATCCCTCCAATTATAGAACCATAATGATAAACCCCTTATTTGCAAAGCTATTTGGAAGCATGTTAGAAAATAAAATCAGCAAGTGGGCAGAAGAAAGAGATAAACGTGGTAAAGGGCAAGCAGGTTTTAGACCTAAACATTCCAGAGTTTATTATTGTATAAATTTAAGGCACATCATTGAAAAAGTTTGGGGAAAAAAGGAATAATTTTTATACTGTTTTGTTGATTTCAGAAAACCCTTTGACACAGTTCCTAGGGATAATATTTGGGGCAGAATGGAGGAACTCGGGGTTCCTAGGAATTTGAGAGCAGCTGTGCATAGGCTGTATGAAGAGGTGAAAGTCAAAATTAGAACTTCAGCAGGCATTTCTGAAAGTTTTAGAAGCGATATCGAGGTCAAAAAAGGTTTCCCATTGTCTCCTACCCTTTTTGGGTTATATATTGACAACCTTAAAGAGTGGCTAAATTCGCAAGGGGGTGAAAGTATCCATTTGGGAAATTTCATTATAAGGCTTCTTTTGTACGCAGATGACCTTATATTGATTGCTAAATTAACTCTTGGTTTTCAAGAGCACTTATGCTCCCTTGAGAATTTTTGTAGAAGGGTTGGGATGCAAGTAAATATTAGCGAAAAGAATGTAGTGGTTTTCTCTAACAAAAGAAAGCATAACCAGCATAAGTTCTATTTTGAAGGAAACATTCTGGAAGAAGTTGTAGACTACAAATACCTTGGAAATGACTTCAACATAAATTTAATTTGGGATGGTTGTAGAAAGAAAATAACTTTAGGGGGTTGGAAAGCATTTTATGCTCTTAAAATCAGGTGTAGAGAGGCAGAGCTGTGGGACTGGAAAACCACTCTAACTCTTTTTGGGCTTCTAGTGATTCTAGTGATTCTCTACGGTTGTGAACTGTGGGCTAGTAGCACAACCGAGATGCAGTGGAAACAAATTGAGAAAATTCAGAAGCATATGATTACAAACAAATTAAAAATTAAAAGTGCAGTTACTTATGCTATCATGTTAAGTGAAACAAGGGCTGCTCCTATTGAAGAAATTTCTATGGTGCAAGTCATAAGGTAACTAAAAACAATTGAGCAAATGGAAGAGGGTAGATGGCCTAAGGTTGTGTTTAGTGACAGATTGTGCAAAAGAAAGAAGACTTGGATGCGGAAAAATAACAAATGGTTTGAGGTATTTTCTTGAGCATGTGTCCTACAAATAGTAAAGAGATAAAAAAATTTGTTATGGATAAGTCACATAAACGTACTTGGGAGAAAGAGCTAGGGAGAAAGAAGAAGTACTATATTGAAGAGTTTAACCCCACACATAACCATCAATAAAAGGCATACATAGGGGCTAATATTTCTTGGAGATATAAAATTCTTATTGCTCAATTAAGGAATAATTCTCATCAACTCCATTGTGAAACAGGGCACTCGAAAAGGCCAAAATAAATGTGGGAGGAAAGAGTATGTATTTTTTTTCTCCTCTCGAAAAGTGGAAACAGAAAAGTATTTCATTTTAGAATGTGAGGCCTTCAAAGACATTAGGGAAAAATATGAAGGTATTTTGGCAACAAGTTCTTGGGATAATCTATTCAGTGAAGAGTTTGTCGATAAGCTAGGAGCAGTTATTGTCAAAATTTGTAGGAAAACGGCCAAATACAAGAGCCAAATGGAGAAGAAATCTGTCCCATAGGCTATTTTTAGCCCCGTGGACATTAAAAATAAATTATTTCTTTCTTTCCTTTCATATTTGTTCCTTTTCATCTTTCAACTTTGAATTAATTCATTGCGTTCATATTGTAAACATAAAACCCTAACCCTAATTGCATCAAACCCTAACCTTCTGTGTCACTCACAATCATTTAAATTAAATTTATTACAGGATTATTCATAAAGAAAACAAACCATGTAATTTTGAATTTAAGATTGTCAATCAAAATACAGTTATTAACTTGATTTAATTATATGGATCGGAGATCAAAAGAGATTATTTTAAAATAATTTTTGTAATCAAAATAAAAATTAAGGTAACTATAATAACCATATTTAATTATATGGATCTGGAGAACAAAAGATATTATTATAACATATTTTTTTTAATCAAAATAAAAATTAAGGTAGTTATAGTTGATAAATACCTAATGTATAGTTGGAAATAATTAGTATTATTTGTATATTAATGGAGAAATGGTTACATTGTTGTAACGTAACTCTTTAGTTTAGGATTATTTCCTAGAATATAGGAGCCTGGTTACAACATCCTACTTATTTTCTATATACTTAAAGATATATTTTTATGATTAATGAATGTAGAGTGATCTCTCCGTTTGTGTGCAGTCTCCAGGTGCAGTACTCACCTGTGAGCTGCAACTCCTTTTTCAATTCAGTGTGATTTTTATCTTGGTATCGGAGCACAAAGTAGGGGGAGTCAGATTTTTTTTTTTTAGAGCTTTATTGACTACAGAGCCTTAGTGGTTGAGGTGTATATAGAATTTTTGTGCTCACATGAGCTTCATATTCGTATGAGTAGGTGGACTGCAGCAACGCCTAACTCATAGGTCTGAGATGACTGATCATCTCTGAGAAGGAGAGAGGGTTGGCGCATTTTTTACGCTCTCAGTCGCGCCAAGAAATGAAATTGGTGCTACTGTGAGGGCCATACCTGCACCAGCGCATCGAAATGGTGCAAGCCATACTCGCGCCAGTTTTGGGAGATACATCGACTTTGATTTGGGCACAGAATTTTAGCCTTGGAAAAGTACCAACCTCTTTCTCTTTGGGAAGATCTGCAAAAGTTGCAGATCAGACTTGCCCGGTGGTGGCACATTGAAGTTTTGGATTTTCCTGGTGGTGGCAGATCGAACTTGCCCGGTGGTGGCACATTGAAGTTCCTGATTTGCATGGTGGTGGTAGATCGGACTTGCCCGGTGGTGGCACGTTGAAGTTATGAATTTTCTCGGTGGTGGCAGATTGGACTTGCCTGGTGGTGGCACATTGAAGTTCCAGATTTGCCCGGTGGTGGTAGATCGGACTTGCCCAGTGGTGGCACATTGAAGTTCTGAATTTTCCCGGTGGTGGTAGATCAGCGGTCAGGATCTGGTATGTATTTTATTTTTTTTACTGTATCATGCAATTATTTAGTTGGGTATAATTATTCATCGGAAGATCTAAAATTTTATCAGTCCAGTATGAATAACATTATAGAATCATATCTCCATGAGTTTGGCAAAATCGATGGATCCAATTTCACCAACTGGAAATTAAAGATACAAACATTACTTGAAAGCGCAAATGCATGGTCAATTGTCATAGGAAATGAGCTGAGACCAAATTTAGTAACAGGAACATCTGCATAAGAATAGGACTAGGATAAAAGGGAGAACAAAGTAAAAGTCATACTGAAGATGTCTGTCAAGGACAATATTATCCCACATATAAGACATGGAAAATCGTCCACTGATATCTAGACGACGATCAAGAATCTATACCAGACACAGAATAAAAATCGTGTTTTGTCACTCAAAGGCAAGCTGTTTGCGATGAATATGGAGAAAAACGAGTCCACCGCTGGATTCATTGCTAGGGTTAAATACCTGAAGGATAGATTGGGAGATATCGGAGAAAAAGTGTCCAATTCCGATCTGGTCACAATCACGTTGAATGGAATGAAAGATGAATATCAGATGTTTATTACAGGATTGGCAGCAAGGGAGAAAGCCCCTGCATTTGAAGAATTGACAGGGATTTCGCTACAAGAAGAAGAGCGGCGACAGAATTTGAAATCACAGAGCAATGATCTTGATTTGATGGCAAAAAGGCGATAGTATAGAGGGAAGCAGCCACAATAGCAACAACAACAGCATCAACAGAGAGGAGCCAACATGTTTCAAAAGAGACCATTTAAAGGTATGTCTGCTAACAATTTTCCAAGTAAGAGATGTTTTTACTGTGGAAAAAATGTCCATTAGATTAAAGATTGTTATAAGAGGTAGGCAGACGAAGTGAGGAATAAACAGAGAAAGCGCAAAGGGTACTTTGTTAGGGAAGATGAAGACCATAGTCATGAACTTCGACTATTTGCAGCCGATTATGCCCTTTCAACTTCTAAGGGAGATGAGGACAACATATGGTATGTCGACTCTGGTGCATCCTCACATATGACAGGTAAGAAGGAATGGTTTGAATTTATTGAAGAAAATTCATGTGGGTCGAGAATTTATCTAGGAGATGATAGCAGATATGAGATCAAAGGGTATGGTGATATTCTAGTAAAGTTACCTAGCGGTGACATTAGACATCTTAAGAATGTATTGTATGTGCCTGGAATTAAGAAAAACTTGATCTCTGTATCTATGATAACTGACCAGGAAATTCAAGTTCAATTAGTCAAGATTCACTATGTCATAAAGGATAGCAAGATGGAAACTGTTGCAACAAGAGTGCGTGTGCGGAGCCTATACAGACTATATGTGAAAATCATGCCACAACAAGCCATGGTTACAACAGGATCAACAACCAAAAACCTCTGGCACCAGAGATTTGGCCATCTTAATTTGCAATACCTCATTCTACTTCAAAGAAAAGGTATGGTCGATGGACTCCTTGTTTTCTATAATGTTTAGTTGGATTGTGATGGATGTGCATTAGGGAAAATGCACAGAGAATAATTTCCTTTGCATGTTAATAGAAAGGAAAGAGATATTCTAGAGTTGGTGCATATTGACATATGCATACCTATGCAGACCAGGTCATTAGGTGGTGCATATTATTTCCTTTTGTTTACTGACGACTGCACTAGATTCTCTTGGATATATTTTTTGAGTAAAAAGAGTCAAACCTTTCAATATTTTAAAGAGTTTAAATCTATGGTAGAGAAACAGACGGGAAAATTTATAAAAATTCTCCGCTCAGATCAAGGGGGAGAATACAGGTTGGGAGAGTTCATGAATTTTTGCAGATATCATGGGATTGTTCAATAGTTTACAATGCCTCACACACCATAGCAGAATGTAGTAGTAGAACAAAAGAACATAACTCTTGTGGAGTGCACAAGGAGCATGCTTCAAGGTAAGGGTCTATCAAATGGTTTTTGGGCGAAAGCCATTAACACTACTATCTATTTAAATAATAGTAGTCCTACTAAATGTCTTGGCTTAAAAACCCCTTTTGAAGCATTATTTGGATTCAAACTAGCAGTGAGTCATTTAAGAGTATTTGGGTCAAAATATTTTGCCCATCTACCGAAGGTCGATAGAAAGAAGTTAGATCCTAAAGCCATGAAATGTATCTTTATTAGATATGGCACTGAGTTTAAAGCATATAAGTTATTTAATCCTATGACTCATAAGTTATTTGCAAGCCAAGATGTGGTATTTCATGAACAGGTTGAGGAAGGAAAGGATGATAGTAATAATGATTGGCACGTTCCATTATTAATGGAAGAAAACAACGAGGATGATCAAGAGCAGGAGTAGAAAGAAGAAGAAGAAACAAGTAATGTAGTCAATGATGCAAGACTGTATAAGTCTGAAGCTGACAGATTTGAGGTAAGTCCCCTACCAAGGAGATCAGGTAGGAAGACTCGATTACCATCCAATTTGAAATATTGTGCTTTATATTGAAAGACTGTGCTTTAATGACAAACATTTTAAACATTGTAGAACCCACAAATTATAAAGAAGCAAGTCAATCTGATGCATGGAGGGCGGCAATGAATGAGGAAATTGAATCAATTATTAGAAACCATACTTGGGATTTAGTTGAACTCTCTGAAGGTAAAACACCCATAGAATGTAAATGGCTATATAAAGCTAAAATAAATGCAGATGGGAGTATAGAAAAGCTTAAAGCTAGACTGGTAGCAAAGGGTTACTAACAACAAGAGGGAATAGATTTCGATGACACCTTTGCTCCTGTAGAAAAATTAAACACCGTTAGAATGATAATTTCTTTAGAAACAAAACATAAGTGGGAGCTACACTAGCTAGATGTTAAGTATGCATTTCTGAATGGTGAGTTGAAAGAAGAAATTTACTTAGTTCAACCTGGAGGGTTTGTTAAAAAGGGGTAGGAACATCTTGTTTGTAGATTGAAAAAGGCACTATATGGTTTAAAACAAGCACCCAAGTCGTGGTATGAGAAGATCGATTCATTCTCTGTACAACATGGTTTTCATAGGAGCATGAATGATCCAAATCTGTATACCAAGTTTAATAAACAGAGGAAAATTATTTTGATTTCTTTATATGTGGATGATATGATTATAACAGGGAATGCTAATAATCTGATCAAAGAAATCAAACAGCAGATGTCACAAGTGTTTGAAATGAAATATCTCAGAAATATCCATTATTGTTTGGCACTGGAAGTATGGAGAGATTCTAGACAAACTTTTCTTACTCAAGCGAAGTATGCCAGAATTTTGCTATAAAATTTCAGAATGTTGCAGTGTAGTTCAGTAGCAACACCATTGCAGTAGAATCTAAAGTTGTGCAGTGATGATGGCACTAAAGAGGTGGATGCCACTATGTATAGACATCTAGTTGGGAGTCTGATATATCTTACTACAAACAGACCAGATTTGGCATACTCTATTAGTATGTTGAGCCAATTTATGTCTAAACCACTCGAAAGTCACTGGGTCACAGCAAAAAGCGTGTTGAGGTATCTTAGTGGTACTAGTAATTATGGTATTTTATACACTGACACATCTGATGTTACTCTAGTAGGATTTTCAAATTCAGATTGGGCAGGTAACTTGGATGATCGAAGGTCTATCTCAGCTTACGCATTCAGCATTGGATCCGGGGTCATAGCATGGAGCAGCAAAAATCAAAGCACTGTAGCTTTATCTTCATGTGAAGCTGAGTACCAAGCATTGTGTGCAGCCACATGTGAAGCTATCTGGCTGAGAAGACTTCTCAATGATACAGGAGAATAACAGAAATAATCAACTATCATCAAAAGTGACAATCAGAGTACCATCAAGCTAGCATACAATCCAGTATTTCATAAAAATACCAAACACATCGCCATTTTGTTCGAGAGAAACTTCAGTCAAAGGAAATATTTGTTGAATATTGTAAAACTTGTGACAATATGGTTGATATTTTTACTAAACCTCTTGGGCGTATAAAGTTTGAAGTGTTTAGAGGGACGCTAGGAGTTCAAGGTAATCCTTTCTCCATTAAGGGGGAGAGTTGGAAATAATTAGTATTATTTGCATATTAATGGAAAAATAGTTACATTGTTGTAACCTACCTCCTTAGTTTAGGATTAGTTCCTAGAATATAGGAGCCTGGTTACAACCTCCTACTTATTTGCTATGTACTTAAAGATGTATTTTTCTGATTAATGAATGTAGAGTGATCTCTTTATTTGTGTGTAGTTTCCAGGTGCAGTACTCACCTGTGAGCTGCAACTCCTCCTTTTTCAATTCAGTGTGATTTTTATCTTGTATGAATTCATAATAAGTAAAATAAAATATTTCACATCAATAAGACCAAAAATTTTTAAAAACTAAAAACAAAATTGATATATTTCAAGAAAATTATTATGGAGATTTTTTTACATTATCATTGTTTATGAATAATTGGTATTTACAAAATTATAACTTATTTTAAAAAATTTATAGAGATTCTTTTACATTATCATTATTTATGAATAATTGGTATTTACAAAATTATAACTTATTTTATATAATTTTTTAAGTTAATCAATTTAATTTTAAAAAAAAAACTATATTTGAAATAAATCTACTAAAATATTGCATAATAATTATTGATAATTAAATTAAAATTTTGAAAGTCTTACTCTACATAAACAAATTATAACTAAATTTTAGCTTGTAATAAAAAATAAATTGATAAATAAGATTCTTTTAGGAAACTTCTTGCAAAAATATCACCAATTCAAATGCCTCCTTACTCTTTACCCCGCCATACATATATATATATTAGTGTATATATATATATATATATATATATATATATATATATATATATATATAATGTATGTTGTTAATCTTTTGTAATCAGCTTTTTTTAATTAGTAATGGATGTTTTTTTTGGGGTGATAGGATTTATTTTACTTGGTAATGGATGCTTCTAACATTATTATGCAGTGGAATTTTCTTGTCCTAAAATAGATGACGAAATTACTCATAACCCAAGTGTTTAAGTTTTTTATTTCTTTTTCCTAATCAAAATAATTATAGAAAATATTTATAATTATTTGGATTTCATATAAAAAAATAAATTAAAAAAAAACATTAAAAATAATAAAACAAATTTAAACCATTAAAAAATTAAAAAATAAAATATTAAGATTCAAGATTTAACTAAAAATAAAAGAAATGAAAAAGCATAAACAATCAGAACTAGGAAAAATTACACATTGGCATTAAACCCATGAAATATAAAATGAAGAAGCTAATTGAGCACAACTTCTACTGAAAGAGCGAGTACTGCAGTGGTAGACTTGGGAGACTTTGCAATGAAGATCCGTAATCAAGTACAGGCTGGATTTCAGAGCAGGTCGGACCAAAATAACCTTCCGAAGTAGCAGGTCGTCGTCGTCGTCGTCACCTGCACTTGACCGACACCAGAGCGCATGGGTATAAGGTCTTCGTGAGGAGCAAACTCTTCAGCTTCAACATCTTCAGAGCCCATGGGTATAAGGTCTTCGTGAGGAGCAAACTCTTCAACTTCAACATCTTCAAAGGCATAAGCCGTGAGCAATGAAAATCTCCGTGGGGCACCCCCACTACACTCTCTTCGTCTTTATCGTTTTATCGCGCGTATGCACGTTTTGTGGTCGATTACACTCTCTTCCTCTTTATTGTTTTATCGTGCATATGCACGTTTTGTGGTCGGTTGGCCTTTGATGTCCAGGAGCTATCATTCAGTTGGAATATTTTAGAAATATATTTTTAGTTGTATTCAAAATAAAATGAGGTGGTTAAAATGTTTGAATAGTATTTTTTTTCGGTGGAAATAGATTCAACAATTTTTAAAATATTCAATATCTTAAAATTTAACAAATTTTTGAAAAAATTCTACCTAAATTTATTAGAATCTTACCCAAACTTTTATTATTTTGAAAACTAATCTATAATTTTTATACTAAACCCTAGCCCTAAATGCTTCAAACCCCGACCTTCAATGTCACTCATTGCTAATTAATTAAATTTAATACACGGTTATTCATAATGAAAACAAAACATATAGTTTTGAATATGAGATCCTCAATCAAAATACAGTTATTAAATTGATTTGATTTCCAAAAGAAAATTTGAATTCATTATACGGATCACGAAAACAAAAGACATGACTATAAAATAAAATATTTAATCAAAATAAAAATTGAAATAGCTATGGCTGATAAATATTTTTTTTGTACGCTCCACCTTCCTCTGGTTACTTAGCCACAAAAGAATCCTTACTTGGGACAACTTGCTCAAACGTGGCTTCTGTGGCCCCTCACAATGCCCGAATTGCAAGCAGGATATTGAAACGACTCAACACCTCATGTTGACTTGCCATCTTGCTAACCAGCTCTGGGAAAAAATATGTTTCAGAAGTCAACGAGCAAGGCTAAAGGGGACCTTGCCAACATTATGCGCCTCTGGCCCCAGCGACCTTATAATAGTCCCATTCTTAACTTTCTCTGGCAAATTGTCCCAGGTCTGCTCTTCTGGTCTCTTTGGAAGGAACGAAACAAGAGAATCTTCAAACATCAAGCCATCCCTTTGAATATCATTTGGGACAACTTCAGCAATAACCTCCAAGAGACCCTCGCCCTTCGACCTTGGCAGGAGGAGGACATTCCTAAACAACCGCAGGAAGCAACAATATGGCAAAACTGGCAGCTGAGGATAGCGATCTCGCCAAACACCTCCAAGCAGAAGACTCCTAATACCCATCTCCCCTAGACACCTCCGCCCCCAGGCATCTACAAACTGAACTTTGATGGTGCCTCCAAGGGAAATCCAGGCCCTGCAGGCTTCGGAGGCATTCTAAGAAATTCTCAAGGGGATACTCTTGCCATTTACTATGGTTCGATAGGCTGGGTTCTTAACAACTCCGCGGAACTGGAAGGGCTCTGGCAAGGTCTTGTTCTTTCCCATCTGTATAATCTCTCACCTATCATAGTGGAAGGAGATTCCCAGATTCTCATCAACACTGCCAATCAGCTTCTCCAAGGCACCAGAACCACAAAAGTGGCCACAAGTTGGAGACTGGCCTCTCGACTCGACAATCTCAGCAGATGGTTGCACAACAATCAAGCCATATCCTTTGTTCACATCAAAAGAGAAGGTAATAAGGTAGCAGACCTCCTAGCTAATATAGGAGTCGAAAGCTCAGACACTCTCAATCATGGCCCTCTCCAAATCATACATGACAGGGACACTCTTCAGAATTGCATCAATCTGGTGCAGAATGATCAAAATTTTTCGGATGCGGATGGTTGTTCGACTTGATGGGCCACATGGCCCCGACCTCTTTCCAAGGAGCGAGGCGTGTGGAGGCCACATGGCCCTCCATGGCGCCATTAAGCCCGCATTCAATTCGACTGTCCGCCATACTTACTCTCCCCCGCGACGGCGTTACAACAACTCTGTTCTACCTGGCTTCTGCACTATGGACGCTAATTCATTTTTCACTGTGCTCTCAGACTCTCCGCGTGGTTGTTTGGCTCCTCTGGGCGGTGTGTGCCCTGTACATTGTGCTGAGCCAAGCGCTCGCACAAATACTGGCTGGCGCTACGCATCGAGACACTTCCGGGCGCGCATTTCTCAAACAGTGCCTTTTGCCCTGGTGCGTTCATCATTCCACAGCATTCGCCTGGCTCAGTTGTTGCTCCGGCTCTTCCTGGTGCGCACATTGTTCAGCTTCCTCTTGGTTCGACTGCTGCTCCGGCTCTTCCTCCGGTTCAAGATATTCACAAAGCTGAGCCTGTCATGCCTCATCTCTGACAGCGCATGACTTGCCATCGTGGAGGCACCCGTGGTAGTTCTGTTGCTGACCGCCCTACCTCCAGTAGGCAATGCTCGGATTATCCTTATGGTCCTGCTCCTAGTCGACCGCCCGCCTCCCCTCCGCGTGACGCTCCTCATTTCTTTCCCACCTCCGCCCCTCAGCCCTCTGGCAGTCACTTCATATGCCAAACCACGCAGAGGGCGGAGCTGCGTTTCGATAGTGCATTCAACCGCCCCTCCATAACCGCATACATCACTGTTACTCTGTGCGAGGATGCCTCTCTCCGTTCTCCTCCTTGGCATGACTCCACTCCTGCTCCCCTTGACCCTCATCCCGCCTCCATCGAACCTCGGTCCACTTCTGCTGCTACGCCTCAAGCTGACATGAGCGAGCCTTCTGTCCATCCAACTCCCTCCCTGGGCCTCTTCTCCATGCAGGGAAACACAGGCGATGTTCTGAGCACAGAGGCTCATCATATGGATGCTGATGCGGACGACCCTGAGGATGACTTCGGTTGTCCAATCGAGGAGGAACAACCCTCTCCGGTCAACTCTAATTGACCCAGCTATGACATGGCCCAGTATGGTCTCTGAACTTGTTTATTTTCATAGATTTGCTGGTCTTTTACAATACACAGCAGATTACTGGTTTTTGCCTTCGATAGTGTTAGTTTTTTGTAGACTCATAACAATTATTATAACTATTCCACCGGTTTCCCTACCCAAGGGCGGTGTGACAGACATTACAGAGCTGGTTTCCCTATATGGGCAGCTTATTTTTGGGATTAAGCCTGGTTTTCAAGCCCCGTTTCAGGCTATCAAAGATGAACTGCGGCAGTTTTGTACTATAATATTTACATAAATAGAATTAGCTATCACTGATAAGTATGTGTTCTACATGACAATTCATTCAATGATATATATATATATATATATATATATATATATATATATAATTATAATTCATTTTATAGATATATATTTTTTTAACTAATTAATTTAATTACAAGAAAAAATATATAATTATTTTTGAAATAAATTTACTATTATTAATAATATTATATAATAATTATTGATAATTGAAGAAATCTAATTTGGATTTTCTACACTATGAACAAAACTTGGTCAAATTTTCTAATCCTAATGGGATTCATACAGATTGTGAATGAACCATTCACAATTTTTCCTAAAGATGGATCCCCGTAAGATGGATCCCCGTTGAGATGCTTGTAATACTATGTGGTATAATTATTTTTTATTTTTAGGTGGAAACTTGAATTATTCATAAGCTAAATGTTTAGGTTCTTTTCTCTGTTTTCTTCCTTATTCCTTTTTACTTTGATTTTTTTAAAATTAAGAGTATTTTGTCACATATGTCAAAACCTAAATCTCACCAAGAATCACTTAATAAAGTCTTTATAATTGTTTGAGTTAAATGGATAAAATGAAAGAGAAAAGAGATAAAAAATAAAATAGAATTAATTACAATGATTAAGAAAAAAATCAAATTGTTAGAAAATAAAATATTAAGGTTCATGTTTGAGCTCAAAATAATGGAAGATGGTCAAGTCCCACTACCAAACCTAATTTAGGATGGGATGGGCCTCCTCAACAAGGCTACCAAGGATCAAACCACACGTGGGGTGGTTGTGCCATGTGCTAAGGGGCAGGAGACAAGGTTAAAAATCCCACAAGCTAAGGGTTGGTAAGGCTATTGTGGCTGATGGCTTATATGCCCCTCGGTCATGGATCCTAAATCCACAGGTCAAGGATCACATACAACTTGACCAGAAAAAAAATGAAAGATGAGATAAAAGAATTGGCCCAAGTGGGTGTGATCATGGGTGATAGGTTAGATGCCCCTCGTTCATGGTTCCTCAACCCACAGGTCAAGCCCAGAGGAGGATCATAAACAGCTAACAAACAAAAGAAATAAAAATAATGGAATATGGGATAAAAGAAATGGAAAGCATAGACAATAAAATAGTAAATATAATTGCACCTTAAGATTAAAGAGTTAAAAGAAAAATAAATAACAATGCTACCCTAAGTATGATAGATAATAAATTAGGGATCAAACCCATCAAACAAAAATTGACAAGGTAAATGATCTAGATAATGAGTGCAATAAAAAAACCTTGAATTTTTTTATTACTAGTATAAAAGAGAAGAAAGATGAGGCCATCTTTAAAATAGTAAAATGAACTAAAAATTAAGCCCCAAATTAAAACAATGTATGCCATAGAACCAAGAATATTGGGAAAGATATTTGAAAATAAATATATACATTGTTAAGGTCCTTTGTTTCCCATACATAGTAAAAAAACGAGTTTAAAAAGGAGAGGAATATTTATAAATTAAGACTTCATCATAGCATGCAAAGATAAGTTAAGAAAGGAGGTTCATTATAAGTAATAAAATATAATTAGGGATAGAGATCAAACATGAATAATAAATAAAATTTGGAATGCTCTAGATTCTCCTTTAGACTTTAATGGATTTCCATGGTTTAAATATACTATGGTATGTTATCCCTAGTGAAACTCATATTACTTTTATAATTAAAAAGGAACATAATGAAAGTTTCTCACATAGATAAATTCATTTTGTGGTCAACTAGAAATTTTAGAAAAAATGGAGAAATAAACTATTACATAAAATAGAGTATCTCTCATCATACTTACTACATAAAATAGACTTAGACTCCCTCAATAAATACATTGGAGGACAACCTCTAACAATCATGCTAAAAAAAATTATATCCCATTTTTGGCGACAAGGCTTTCAAATTTCTTTCCAGACCTCTCCCTATTACAACCCCTTGTCAATTGGTACAACTCTCAACAAAATATGATAGAAAATTGAATGTGATCGATACAAGAGGTAGCTTATTTATTTATTATTTAATGTGCTTTGCCCCCGTTCGATCACTTTCGTATGAATATGACATCTTCGGATTATTTACTTCTTGTTTCTATGGCTTGGCTTCCCTGAGGATTCTAAGATTTCTCTTTTCCTCTTGATTTTATATGAACGCCAAGACATTGGCAAGAATAAACAGAAAAAGTTCCATGCCTTCTGATTTTGGGGGGAACTCAGGATTGAAAGCCATTTTTATTAGTGTATTTGATTTCTATCGCTGTTGAAGGTGACTGCGATATTATCATTGTTGACGGTGGGTTTTTAACCAAAACACACTTTGGTAGCAGCCGGAGCCACGTCAGGCGAGTCGTTTTTGTCTCCGTCTCTATCATAGCTCTACACTTGTGGTATTATTTCAACCAAGTAGTATAGCGAGTGCAACACTACCTTACTTTCCTTTTCGTAATACTAAGTAATTATAATAGGCCTAACCTCAACACTTCAAGATATTAATCTTCCATTTTTCTTTCAATTATGCCACGGATATAAAAAATAACATTAAAAACCAATAACAATCCACATATATGCCCATACATATAAGAGAGGGGTAACTCCCAATGATGAGTGCTCGATATTATGTTTCAATAATAATGTACAACTTTACATGAATTATGCATCCCAAGCCTACGTAAACCACTTGCACTTCTTCCCAAGTGTGTTTGTGCTTTTTTCAAGATTTAAAACTTCCCAACAACCCAAACAACCATCAAGGATCCCAAAAATCCTTTTAAAACATGTTTGTGATGTCTGGATGAATTCACGTTCAAGCGGGTCATTGAGGTCATAGATGCCCTCTGTAATATCCCTATTTTTACTGCTTTTATTAGAAAATTGGAAATCCTAAAGGTTAAGTGGACCTAAAGGAAAACTATATATGTGTGGACATATTATATTTTTTCAAATTAATAAATATGGAATTTTAATTATTGTGCAAATACTAGAGTATACTAGAGACCAAGATTTAAAGTCCATGAGGACGGAATTAAATCCAAATACTTTCCCAAATTCTCCAAAAATCCTTGGAGAAAATAAAATAAATTAAAATATTAGGTTGGGACAAAAGTCGAAAATTAACTCAGTAAAGTGGAAATTTATTTAGAAGAGGTGAAATAAAACTAGAAAGAGGAGAAAGCTAGTTTTAAAAAGCTTTTGTGGAAAAAATAAAAGTAAAGCCTAGACTAAAGGAAAACATAATCTTGATTTAACTAGACGCAGTATGGAAACATGATGAAGGAAAAGCAAGCTTAAATAAGCCATTCCTAGGTAGACAAGAGGTTGTCTACACTTTGGAGGAATTGGTCTCTGCTCGGGGGGAACTATGGAGAGAAAGCTCAAGGTTGGGTGGGAAATAGTCTTACCAAAATTGGTATGCACAAGTAATTAAATTATGTCTTATGATTTTTTTGTTATCATGAGAGTTAGATTAATGAGGATTTATGTAGAAATATATGTGGAAATTTTCTTTTCTGTATTATCAATTATTATAATAAATTTTGTTAGTTGTAAGTTATAGAGTCTGATGTATTTAACATAACCTAATATGAAATATATAGTTAGTTATGGATAGTTACATAGACAATTTAAATTAGTAAACCAACAAACAGAATGTATAAACCCAAGAAGGACGGTTTAAATCTAATGTTAGGTTGAAAAGATCTAATTATTAAATGAAAACATACACCAGTAAATGTGGGAAAGATGTAAGAGAAATAATGAATTTAACTACTCTGTAACCAATAATTAAACAAAAATCTAGACATAGTGAGAGATAATTGTCAATCTAAAAGAAAGCATGATTGTACAAATTAAATCTAAATACTCTGTTGCACATTAGAAAAAGGTTACATATAGTTGTTCATTCTTATGGTGGAATAAGAAATTAAATATCAATTACATATAGAAGTACTAGAGGATAGTACAAGGAAAATATTATAAATAAGTAGACCAATACATATATCAACTACTTATAAAAATGAATGTTTATTATTATAAACATAAGAGAAATATTGTATTAACAATGATAGACATTATCATTAGAAACTGTCATGAATTATTTGACAAAATTCAATTGTTCTGTATAATAATTACAAAAAAGTATACATGAGTACATATCTTTGAATTCAGTGGAGTGAATTTATATGATATTGACTAATCTATAAATAGGATAAATAATATAAATTGTCAAAGTTGGTAGAATGAATACCCAAACTTAAGAATGGTAGAATGAGAGAAGTGTAATACATGCACAAAGATACCATATACAAGATTTAGTATATGCATATAATAAGTTAAATAATTAAATAAAATAAAAGCAATTGGCGAGAGTAATTGAATTAGAAATGTTACCTTATTAGTCAAATATAAACAATGGAATCATCCCCGTGCCCAAAGAAGAAAATGAATAAGTTCACGCGGTTAAATGAAAAAGAAGAAATACTGTAGAGATAGTATTGAGATATCAAAATAACCTTACATGTATTCTGACAGAACGGGTATGTACTCGAAATCTAGAATGATCTTGATATAGGAGAGAGAGTTCCTATAAAACTAGTCATTTTATTTATTGAGGGAAATTAATAAAATGAGAAGTATAAATGAAAAGAAGAATATCAAAATTCTCTTATCTAATTAATTAGTGAACAAGTAAGAGATATAATTATAAATCATAATTATAATTATTTAAAACAAAATAGACTCTTGTAAATTAATACAGATTCATTATAAATAGGTATCTATGTATACATAAATGGTAATTGGCATTGAAACTATAATGAAATGGAAGGCCTTATTACATAACGTAAAGTAGCCATTTTTTTCATATACTATGGATAACATAGTATGAAAAAAAATTAATTGATTCTGAGTTATGACAAAGTAATCAAAAATAGAGGAAATGTTATGAGAGCCAAAAATGGAAAAATACATAATTGTATTAATGGAAATACTCAATTAATTATGTAAGAAATCAAATTTCAATCCCTACTATAAGGGTGCACTGTGACAAATAGAAATTATATCTTCGTAGAGGATAAAATCGTGTATAGATTCTTGGGGGTAAACGAATGAAAAATAGAGTCGTTATGATGCCCAACACAAGATAAAATCATAATTAATTATTCACAGTGAAGGAAAACAAATTGGAATGAAATTTATGAAGTATATAATTAAGAAGACATACAAAATTATACGCAGACCAATGAAACCCTTTCATAAATTTAAAATCTATGTTCTCTGGAATTACCCAAGTAAATAAAGGATTGAAATAGAAATGAATACGAAGAGGAATTCCGTATTTAGTTTAAATCTAGACAGAGAAAAATAAATCATATTCTCTTCTTGGGAAATAAGAACGAAATTTCATCTCTATGGATTAAGAAAATAAATTGAGACAAATCGATGTCACCATCCCTACAGAAAATGATATAAATTGAACACAAAATAGATATGTATAAACATCTAAATTATAAAGAGGAATGGATTTCAGACGTTCAACAAGTGAACAATCTTAATGTGAAAGAGATTTTCTTCATATAATCAAAAACCATAAATCCCAGAACCTCCTCACCGAAATAATGAAATGAAAATAAAAAAAATGACTCGAAGGCTAATAGTTTAGCAAACAAATCCACGACCATATACATAAAATTTAGAGATAGACTCTACCATAGAAAAATGATTAAGTAATGCTTTTCTTACCTAGAACTTTCAAAACAAAGTTACCATTGTATTTTAAGGAACAAAGTATGCTAATAAGGGTCGAAGTTCCTTTCCTAAAAAGGCCCTGCACTCACAGAAAAAAACATAATGAGCTAAGGAGTTATTTAAGAAAATAATAAAATGAAATTGAACAGAGGCAGAAATATAACCAAGCCATTAGAGTTTAATTACCTGAGGCTGAGCATGTAGTTGTAATCAAATGCATAGTCTTCTAGAATTCATACGGGCCTGGGTGGAGAACCAGAGCTGAGCCCTTAACCAACATTACCAAATGAAAATGAAAATATGAAAACCTAACATGCCATCAAAAAACCCAACGCGAAGAATGGAGAGAAGGTATACGACATAATCCCCTCTGTAAATGTGCCAGCCATCCAGAGAGCAATAATTCAAAATATCAACCAAGAAGTGTAATTTTAATTAACGAAGTACCATCCATTAAGACTTGATAGCCTCAAACAAAGGAATGACATAAAGGAACTATCTAAAATTTATGAAAGGGATACGATCTAATCCCAATACAGATTTGAAAATATCAACACATTGAAACCTTAGCTAGTATATCATATACTATGTCAATTATTCTATGTACCGAAACTCCAATACAATAAACCAAACCAACATCAGAAGTAATATATGCACAATTTTAACATTTTGGTATAGTATTCGAATTAATGGTAACTTTCAGAAATCAAAATTTAATTCGAATAGTGCTCGAAGGAGTATATAAAGGAAATCAAATGGAATGTCGTAGGATAGTCATTATCAGTGATAGAAATATATCATTAGAATAGTTATGTTATATAATTTAAATGTTGAGGTAAGTTATAGTTCCATGTTTGGATATATAGCCTTGATATTAATCTTCAAATTTAGATTCAAAAGGTTAAATGAGGTTGTATAAGTGGAATGTATGAGTAACAGTATGGAAAATAATTATAGGGAAAATCTTTGATGATAATTATAATGTTAGAATATAAGTATATATTATAATATAAAACTTTAATGTTATTCTTCTTAAGGTTTTTATGTTAATCACAATGCTAGAAAATGCATAATCTTATGAAGAGATAAGTTAATAGTAAAATAATTTACTAGTATAATAGAAGTTGTGTTCATTGAAGAAAGGTCACAAAATACAATAGAAAATAAAAGAGGAAATGTGAAATCATGAGGTGATGATCAAATTATAATTGGCAACGGAGTTTTATTCTGTTAAAAGGTAATCATGTCATTATAGAAATTTTTAACGACAAAAAGTACACATGTATTGAAAGATAGTAACATGGCGAAATTAAATAAAGTAAATGACGATAAAGTAGCATAAAGTGTATAAATAGAAAAAAAAAAATTGGGTAAGTAGATTTGTTACAAATGGTATCACAGTCCATGTTGAAAACACTGGGCTTATGTGTCCCCACACAGAAAAGAAAATATAAAAACCCAAAGTATGCTGCTGTAAATTATTTACAATTTTTAGGAATTGATTCACTAATTTATTTTTGTATACAGTGATTAAGTGAAGAAAAGTAAAACCATTATTATGAGTGATAGAGGAGGGTTGTACATGGACCTTGTGGGTGAGGGAATTCCAGCAAATCAAAATGCTCAATTGCTAGTTATGGTCATGGATATGCAATGAGAATTGATTAATCTGAGAACCAGCAATGAGAAATTTTTACAAGCCAATGAAGTGCAAGAGAGGTTGATCAAGGAATTAACCTCAAGGTCTAGTCACGAAAGTGAAGACCCTGGAAAAAAAAGGAAAGAAGTTGAAACCAACTCAGAAGGATCTGAGGGTGGTGAAGCATCCAGAGAACATTCCAGAAAGAAAAATGAATTGCAAGGAGAATTCCAGAAAATCAAACCTCCTACCTACGATGGTGAAAAGGAGGGTGATGCAGAATCTTGATTTATGAACATGGTTAAATACTTTCAAGTTTATGAATATGGAAGTAACCTGAAATCTAGATTGGCCATTTACCAAATACAGGGTAAATCTACCCTTTGGTGGGAAGAAACTAAGATGGTACATGTACTTGATGAAAAAACTGTTACCTGGGAAGACTTTCAAACAATATTTAACTCTAGATATCTGAATGAGAGATATTATGATGACAAATCCAAATAATTTCATGAGCTCAGATTGGAAAAACTCACCATTGATGATTTTGTTACCAAATTTACTAACTTGCTTCGCTATGTTCCTTATATTAGAGAGGAAAATGCCAAAGTACAATGATTTTGAAAGTGCCTACCTACTATCTATAAATAGAGAATAGAATTTGATAATCCAAAGACAATGGATAAATCTGTTCGCGAATCAAGACTTTGTTATCAGCATTTAAAATGCAGAAATGATCAGCAAAAAAATTGGCAAAACAAATATAAAAGGAAAAGTGACTCTAATGTTAAGAGAGTAAAATGAGCATACTTGAAAATTTTTGGGAAAAACCATCAAATGAAAAAGTTTAACAAAACTGGAGAGAACCAACCAGCACAATCACAAATTGGGTCTACACAGATTGATGCAAACAACAAAAAGGAAGGTGTTGTCAAAATGAAAGAACCATTAAAGTACTGGGGATGTGGAGAACCTCACCTGTTACGCGACTGTCCTCATAGAACAGTTCAAAACATTCAAGTATTATGAGAGGCGACTACTATGAACGACATTTCTAGAAACATTCCAAGGATCAGAGCTACACTTGAATATCACCAGGATGAACACCAATCAACCATGATAGAAATCGAGGGTATGATTTTTGAACAACCTGTTTCTATTTTGATATATCTAAGATCAAATTCAAGCTATATAAGTCCTCACATGGTGGAAAAGTGCAACTTAAAATCAGAAAAATTTCAGCAAGCATGGTTAGTTCAGTTAGCTATTGGGAAAAAAAGAAAATTTACCCATAAAATTCCAAAAATTGTTATAAATTTAAATGGGTATGAAACTAAAATTAATTTAAACATTTTTCTTCTAGGATCATATGATTTATTAGTGGGAATGGACTGATTAGAGAAAAAAAAAAGCAATAGTTAATTTCTTAGATAAAATAGTTCACTGTATAGATGGTGAGGGAAGCCCTGTGATAGTGAAAGGCAAACTAAGATCCATATCAATCAGAAAAATTTCTGAACTACAGTTAAAAATGACAACAAGAAAAGGATTTCAAGTGTATGTTGTACAAGTGGAAAAATTGGGACAATAAACTGAAAAAGAAGCTGTAAAAAAATTACTAGTAATGAGAGAGTTTAAAGATGTATTTCCAGAGGAAATCCCCCATCTACCCCCTAAAAGAGAAATTGATTTCTCAAGTGAATTGGTACCAAGAGCTACACCTATCTCTAGAGCACCGTATAGAATGAGTACCCCTGAATTGTTAGAGTTAAAGCTGCAACGACAAGATTTATTAGACAAAGGATACATCAAACCAAGTGTGTCTCCTTGGGCAGAACCTGTGTTGTTTGTTAAAAAGAAAGATGGCACATTCAGGATGTGCATAGACTACATACAACTGAACAAATTGACCATAAAGAATAGATATCCACTGCCAATGATATATGAGAGGAGCCACTATCTTCTCATAGATCGATCTAAGAACAAGATATCATAAACTTAGAATCAAAGATGAAGACATCAATAAAAAAACATTCCAAACTAGATATGGACACTATGAATTTGTAGTCCTACCTTTTTGACTTACTAATGCATCTGCTACATTCATGTGTTAATGAATAGTGTACTGCACAAATATCTAGACAAGTTTGTATTAGTGTTCATTGATGACATTTTGGTATATTCTAAAAATGAAGAATAACATAAAGAAAACCTCAGAATTGTTCTGATAATACTTAGAGAACATAAGTTTTATTCAAAACTTAGCAAGTGTGAATTTTAAAAGGACAAAATTTATTATTTGGGTCATGTGATTTCAGAGGATGGCTTAGCAGTAAACCCAAAGAAAATACAAGACATTATGGATTGTCCTGTACCTACTAATTTCCCAGCCATAACATCATTCGTGGGTATTTCTGGATACTACCATAGGTTTGTGGAAGGATTTTTCATCCTTGGCCTATTCTATTACTTCTTTACAGAAAAAGGGAGTAAAGTTTGAATGGATAGAAAAATGTAAAAATAGTTTTGAACAGTTAAAACTTAAACTAGCAATTTCCCCCATATTGAATATTGCTGATCCAAACAAAGAATTTGTAGTATGTACATATGCATGTGCAGAAGGATTAGGAGGAGTGTTGCTACAATAAAAATCGGTCAGAGAATATGAGTCAAGAAAATTAAAGGTACATGAATAGAATTATATTGTATATGACTTAGAATTAATTGTTGTGATACATGCATTGAAGATGTGGAGATAATACCTGTTAGGAAAGAAGTTCATACTAATGATAGATCACATAATTTTGAAATACTTATTCACTCAACCTGAATTAAATGCTAGACAAGCTAGACGGTTATCTTCCCTTAGTTAGTTAGATATGGAAATAAAACAGAGTAAAGGAAAATAAGGTTGCAGATGCTTCGTGTAAGAATACTCAACAAATTTTGAACAGTCATGGAAGAAGTGTGAAATTTGACATAGAATAATTGATACAAGAAGTAATGACGCAACATCCAAACTATGTGAAATTGCAAGAAAAATTTAGAAAACTGAAATATAGGGATATATTCAAAATTAGAAAGGGTTTATTTATTACAAACAAATATTTTATATTCAAAATGTGACCTCATTAAAACAAGAAATTTTAGATGACTATCATAAAAGACCTTATGCAGGACATCCTGGTTATTAAAAATTGATTTCAGCATTGAGGAATAACATGTTTTGGCTAGGTATGAAGAAATATGTGGCTGATTATCTAGCTAGATGTTTAGAATGCTAGCAAGTAAAAGTGGAGCATCAGCATCCAATAGGATTTCTAAACCATTACCTATCCTAGAATGGAAGTGGGAAGTGGTTTCTGTAGATTTAATTACTAGATGGCCTAGGACTAAGTATCAACATGATTCTATAATGGTGATTGTAGACACATTGACTAAATATGCACACTTTCTACCAGTCCCATCTACTTTTGGAACCACTCAAGTAGCTAATGTATTCATTAAATAAATTGTGAAGCTACATGGCATTCCTAAAATAATTATATCAGATAGAGATGCAAAATTTACTTCTGCATTTTGGAAGACTCTGTTTCGATGAATGGGTACCAAATTGAGCTTTAGTACTGCAAATCATCCTCAAACAGATGGAAAAACTGAAAGGACAAACTAGATTTTAGAAGGCATGCTATGCATGTATGTTATGGACAAAGCTACAAGGTGGGAAGATTTTCTGCATTTAGTATAATTGTCATATAATAATAGTTATCAAGCTTCAATAAAGATGATTCCTTCTGAAGCATTGTATGGAAGAAAGTGCCACACACCTCTTAGCTGGAGTCAACCAGAAGATAATTTAATTCTTGGACCTGATGCATTGCAGGAGATGGAAAGAATTATGAAGAAAATTCAGGAAAATATTAAAACAGCTCAAGACTGACAAAAGAGCTATAAATACAAAAAGATAATTCATAGAGAATTCAAAGTGGGAGACCATGTTTACTTGAGGATTAAGCCTAAAAAGAGTACCTTATATACAAGTAGTTGTGCTAAGTTAGCACCATGCTACTATCGACCATCTGAATTTCTAAAAAGAGTGGGGCAAGTAGCCTATAAATTGGCTCTACCTAGTCACATTAAGGTTCACAATGTTTTTCATGTTTCCTTATTGAAAATTATATACATGATCCTACTCATGTAATTGATTGGACTGCGATACAGGTGGAAACAAAAGGGGAATTTCTTCTAGAGCCCCTTCTTATACTGGCACAGGAATAAATCGAGCTCCAAAATAAGATAGTAGCTAGGTTGAAAGTGTAGTGGAGGCACTTTATACCTAAAGAAGCTTCTTGAGAGTGAGAAGAGGAAATCAAAGAGAAATATTCATCATTGTTTGAAAAGTGAACTAATATTGTGCAACACTGAGGACTGTAATGACTCTCACTTTCCAATTTTATTTTTTTTTGCAACTGAATATTATTAAGAGTCTTCATATTAAGATATTAAGTTCGCACTTATAAAGCGCTGTCAAAATCATATTACGATCTCGATTTTATCTCCTTTTTGCGTTTCCTCGCAATTTGAACGAGATTCTATTATTAATACTAAAATTATCCATTTCTATACTTGCATTCTATTATACTGTTAGCAGTACATTGTACATAACCTTATGCATTAAACTAATACTAAACCCCAATTCTTAAGGTATTTATATGACAACTCCATAATTCGTTTACCTTATCTCTGACTTATTATTTTTATCAATTATCATTTATATTCCTTTGAATATCATCTATATATGTATACGTATAGGAGGCCTCTCTACCTAATATATACATATCATATTATTTTAATGCGCTCTTATCTTTATCATTGATTAATCCCTGTCAGATGGTTTAAATAAAACTAAGGGTCCCCTTAGTCTGTAGATGATATAATATCCCTCTTCATTTTAACTTAATTCCTTTCATATACATCTCGTATTTCATTACTTTATTTATATGTTTTTATATTTATAAACCTTAGATCTACTTGGAATGAGTACTATGATAATGAACTCGAATTATATAGTCCTTTGCCACTATCATTTTCATTAACTTATTTCGACCTAACACCATTTCATTTTTTTCACCTAACTGTACCTCAATATTTTGGGAACACACTTCTTTTCTCTGTTAAAATCCTACCTGTTGTACATATTGAAGTATTTTATGGTAAGTGTGTTGAATGCCTTACTGTTGAATTTTCTGACGAGGATATGGTAACATCTATTCTTTAATGGCACTATCTCATATCAAATTTTTTATTTGCGTTTCAAAATCATAATGCAGATTTTCACGATAAGATTTTACATAAATGATTTGACTCTCAGAAATCTCACCCTGTTGGCGTACTTTTAATTACATGGATCTGAGGGAGGAACTTGGATTTCGCAGCACATGTACAGTGGCTATAGCGATTGTTATTAGGGTTTAGTGTATATCAATCGAGGGTTTTTCACTTGTATCCTTAATTTGGACATGTATCGTTCTACACAGCATCTTTCACCAAGTCACGGTGTTATAAAAATGGACAGAGGTTTTCTTATGCCAATGGCCTCTCTTCCCTTAGACATAGGTATGATTTTCCCTACACCGCATTTTCTTTCTAAATCTCTGGTCTCACGTTTCTTCTTTTTATTTTCAAACCCTCGTTTAAAATTTAGTTACGTTGCTTATCTGATGCAAGAATAAATGGTAACACGCGTCTTCTCGTCAATTTTTATTTTATATTTTCATGAAGCGGTCTCTTATTTCACACAGCATTAGAATTCAGGAACTCCCTAGTGTAAATGGGTGAGTTGGGCATTCATATCTGTATTTAAAAACTAGAGTAAAAACATTATCACTTTTCATTTACTTACAACGACATCCTAGACATCGTCTACTAAATGGAGTGAATGTTTTTCAAGTTTTTCATGGAGACTAGAAGTGCATTTCTGTTTCTATCCCGGACTTTTCCCATTTTATTTCACTATTATTAAGTTAATAATATCTCATCCTCCTATTTGTGGTTGCAAAAATGGTAGGGCATAAATCTATTCAGGTATGTTACGTTTTAATCCCCTATTTAATGTTCCTAACTGTTTTCTTCACTATCGATTGGAATATTACTAACTGTAGACCCTTGTTGTGTACAGGTAATCCTTAAGCAATGATACTTCTTCATTCCATTTCAATATGAAATTCATTTTTTTTAGTGTTCGACTGGGTTTAATCCCTTCTTGGTTGTGGCCCAGGTTGGTCCTTCATTTTGACGAAGATTTCGACAGTCCCACCCTGATGTCTTAGTGAAATTTTCCTTCTTTGGGTGACTCGTTTTATATATATATATATTGTTTTATTTCTATGTCCCAATCATGCTTAACTATAACGACTATTTCACCCTTGTCGGATTTGTAATTTATTTGACATTCTGAGCTTACTGAGCTTAACTATAACATAAGTGAAATGCATCTTTTTAATTCCGCTTTTATTTAAACTGATAAGTATCCGTTTCATCTATGCAAAAGAATTCTTCTTCATTTTAGGTACATTGTTATTCTAGCATACTATATTCAGTGTTCTTGAAAATTGCAAATTTAATGTTTTAAAAAACAAAGTTTCTATCTCTCTAGAATAAATTTTATGTATCGAAGACCCCTCGGCCATAATAATATACTCATGTTCCATTCGTATTTCCATTGTAATATGGATTTCCATTAATAATTTTCATGCTAGTTATCTCTTGTGATAATTACCCCAATTCTCTCTTTAGCTAACAGAATTTTAAAAAAAAATGATATATGAATTTTCTGTTAGCTTATCTATATATAATACAATTAATTTTCATGCAAATTATAACTTAACTAGATCAAGTTATATATATATATATATATATATATATATATATATATATATATATATATATCTGTGTGTGTGTGTGTGTGTGTGTGTGTGTGTGTGTGTGTGTGTAAGATTTCAATACTTTACTGAATTATGTCATGAATGGAAACAGTGAATAACAGATTTATACATGTATATTTCGACAGGTTTTATCTCTTTCTCTAGAATATGCAGAATTGTATGAATTTACAAATCATTTAACAATTTTAATACAAATTCGATACGTGTATTTTTCTTGTATCTTAATTTTCTGAAATTACATTTCAGGATACTTTATAAACTAGCATATTACATCATAGTGCTAACGTCTTGATTTAAATCCCTATCAACAACCATCTATGTTTTGTCTTTATAATAGATACAGAAAAATTTGGAAATATTTATGACAAAAGTGAGTATCATATATATATCATATGTTTCTATAACAGAATTTTAGATTATCACACTCTAATCACTTTTTCTTTTCTTACTACTAGCACTTCAATATTCTAGAATTGTAATTGATTGCGGTTACCCACATTCCTGGAATTTTATTTAGCTATACGAAATTTATCTGAAATTAAAATATATATTTAATGATATTGTTGTTCTAAAGTAACAACCATTTTATATCTTATAGAGGCTAACCGAATTATTGGTTAGATTTCCTAACGCTAGATTTAAATTTGTAACCAGATTTAGACATTCTAGACATTGGAACTAACTTGAATTTACCCATACAACTATACAAATTTCCACTTACTACTATTACGAAATTTGTTAAATGTATGGTCATGGTAATAACTGATCATCGCCCAAGAAATTCCATTTGACTAAATTTCAACAAATTCACATGCATATATATATCTATATATATATATATATATTAATCTGTTCCAACTAAGATACCATTTAACATATATTCTAACTCCATATCAACCAGAATTAGACTAGTTAGGTGTGCATACCCTTTTCTCTGACTAGTTCCACCCAACCATAGAGTTCTCTCTCCATAACTCACTCCCGAGCCGAAACCTTAGCTCCCAATGATAGACAACCCTTTGTCTATCCTGGATCAGCTTATTTAAGTTGTGCTTTCCCAAGCTTTTTTTCCAATTTCTACATCTAGAAATTTCAGGATGCTTTCTTCCTATTTTGCCTAGGCTTTCCCTCAACGAGGTACTTTAAAGCTGTCTTCTCTGCTTTTACAACTTTTTCTTCCTCTTCCCAACTACTTTCTTCTTCATTGGGGAAATTAGATGTTTATCTCCAAATATAATTTTGTTAATATTCCTTCTAAGGATTTCTAGAAGGTGTGGGAAAGTCTCATCACCTTATCTACATCCTCATGGATCTAGGTTCAGATCTCAATTCTTAATCTAGTCATTGCACACTTAACTTTTCCATTTATTTTTAAAATAAATCCACACATCATTTCTCCATTGGGGTCCATTTCCCCTTTGGAATTATTCAATTGTCAAATTAAAAAGCATAGAAACTTGGGGTGTTACAGATTCCCCATCTAAAAACAAACACCATCCTCGGTGTTGACAAAAGAAAACTTAAACAATTCACTATGTAAACAGTGATGGATATTTTTCCATCATCTCAGCTTCTCGTTCCCATGTAGCCTCTTCAAGTGTAAAGTGTCTCCACTGCACTTTTACTCTCGCTATTGTCTGGTTCCGAAGTTCAATTTCTTCCTACTCCAAGATTTGAAGTGGCTCTGGAAGGAATTCCCCTTCCATTTCCACCTGAATCACATTCCAATCAATAACGTGAGCAGAATCATGTAAATATTTTTTTAATAAGGAGACATGAAACACATCATGAACCTTAATATGAATGGGTAAGGCCAATTTATAGGCCACCAGTCCCACACTTTCCAACACTTCAAACGGTCCAAAATATCGTGGAGCTAATTTTGCACAAATTCTGATGTGAAAAGTACTCTTCTTAGGCTTAATCCTCAGATATACATGATTGCCCAAACTGAATTCTCGGTGAACTCTTTTTTTTCTACATAAATTTTCTGTATGTCCTAAGTTGTCTTGATATTTTTCTGAATCCACTTTTTCCATTTCTTGCAGAGCTTCTGGTCCAAGTATCAATTTATCTTCAAGTTGAATCCAACTTAAAGGAGTATGGCACTTTCTGCCATAAAGTGCTTCAAACGGACTCATCTTTATGGAAGTTTGGTAGTTATTGTTGTAGGTAAATTCTACTAAGTGTAAATATTCTTCCCACTTGGTTGGCCTATCCATAACATACATCCTTAACATATCCTCTAGAATTTGACTTTTCCTTTCTGTTTGACCATCCGTTTGTGGATGGTAGGCAGTGCTAAAATTTAATTTAGTGCCCATGCCTCCAAACAAGCTCCTCCAAAAGGCTGTAGTGAACCTTACATCCCTATCTAAAATTATCATTTTAGGAACCCCATGTAGCCTTACAATCTCCTTAATAAAGACATTAGCTACTTGGGTTGTCATAAAGATAGATTGAACAAGTATAAAATGAGCAGCTTTAGTTAAAATATCAAGTACAACCATCACAGAGACATGCTGATATTTGGTTCTTGGAAAACCAGTAATAAAGTCCATAGAAACAGTTTCACATTTCCATTCTGAAATAGGTAAAGGATTCAGCAACCTAGCTGGATGCTGATGTTCAATTTTTACCTGTTGACATTCAATGCATCTAGCCAAGTAACTTGCTACATATTTTTTCATTCCAGGCCAAAAGTAGATTTTTTCTCAAAGCTGTGAGTAATTTATGGTATCTAGGATGTCTAGAATAAGGCTTTTTGTGATATTCATCCAAAATTTCTTTCTTTAAGGAGTCTACATTAGGGATATGAAATCTATCTCTGTAACAAATCATCCCCTTCTGATTTTGTGTATACCCTTTAATTTATTTTTTCAACATTTCAGTCTGAAGTTTTTCATAGTTTTGGTATTGATCCACTACCCCTTGAACCAGTCCTTCCAAGTCAAAGTTCACACTGCTTCCAATATTACATATACCTTGCCAAAAATTTCTGCTTAAGGCATCTGTAATCTTGTTTCCTTTACCTTTGATGTGTTTTATTTCCATGTCAAATTCACTCAGGAAAGACAACCACCTAGCTTGCCTAGCATTTAGGTCTGGTTGAGTGAAGAAATACTTTAGGCTGATGTGATCTGTAATCAGCACAAATTTATTTCCTAGAAGATAATGTCTACACATCTTGAGAGTGTGTATTATAGCAGCTAGTTCAAGATCAAACACACTGTAATTTTGTTCATGCTTCTTAAGTTTTCTAGACTTAGAGGATATAACAGAATTTTCTTGTAATAATACTCACCCTAATCCTTCTTCACAAGCATCTGTGCACACTAAAAAATCCTGATTTGGGTCAGAAATCTTTAGTATAGGTGTTGTAGTGATTTTCAGTTTTAACTATTCAAAGCTATTCTAACATTTTTCAATCCATTCAAATTTTACTCCTTTCCTTTGTAAAGAAGTAATAGGGTAGGCTAAGGCTAAAAATTTCGCTACAAACCTCCGATAATATCCTGCAATTCCCATAAAGGATCTTACAACTGATACATCCATAGGTATATGCCACTCTCTGATTGTTTTTATCTTTTCTGGGTCTAAAACCAACCCATGTTCTGAAATAATATGTCCTAAGTATTGAATTTTATCTTTTAAAAATTCGCATTTCCTAAACTTAGCATATAATTTTTTTCTCTGAGAGTTTGCAAAACAATTCTGAGGTGTTCTTCATGCTCTGCTTCACTTTTTGAATACATTAAAATGTTGTCAATAAATACTAGTAGAAACTTGTCCAAATATTTATTCAAGACACTATTAATTAAACACATAAAAGTGGCGGCTGCATTGGTCAACCCAAATGGTAGGATCACGAATTCATAGTGCCTGTACTGGGTTCTAAATGTTTTTTTGCTGATATACTCATCTTTAATCCTTAACTAATGGTAACCAGTCCTTAAATCAATCTTGGAAAACAATGTTGCCCCTCTAACTTGGTCAAAGAGGTCATCTATCCTAGGCAATGGACATCTATTTTTTATTGTCAATTTGTTCAATTGACGGTAATCAATACACATAAGGAAGGTATTGTCTTTCTTTTTCACAAACAACACCGGTGCTCCCCAAGGGGATACACTTGGTCGGATGTAACCCCTTTCCAGCAACTCTTGGAGCTGCATTTTTAACTCTATTAATTTAAGAGTGCTCATTCTGTATGGTGCTCTAGAAACTGGAGTTTCTCTAGGTACTAAATCAATTGAAAAATCAATTTCTCTCTTGGGAGGCAGATGAGGGATTTCATCTGGAAAAACATCTTTAAAAGCTCTTAGCACTAGTAGTGTTTCTAACAGATTTTCTTTTGCTTGTTGTTCCAACTCCTTTACATGCACAGAATCAACTTGATACCCTTTCCTAGCAATTCTCTTTAACTGAAGGGCTGAAATTTGCCTCACATATATGGGTTTAGGATTTCCTTTGATTATCACAGGTTTTCCCTCCTTATCAATGCGATGTATTGTCTTGTCTAAACAATTCATCATAGCTTTTTGTTTTTCTAATCAGTACATCCCTATTAGTACATGATAAGACCCTAATGGGACAATATTTAAATTTAATCATGGTTGGTATCCATTCATATTTATGGCTTTTTTGGGTAACTTGTGAGTTACTTTTCGTTTTGTACTAGTAGCTAACTGGACTAACCAAGAATGCTGAAATTTCTCTAACTTTAACTTACATTTTTCTACCATTTGAGCACTGATATAACTTAAGGATGCACCTAGATCTATTAAAACTCTAATAGATTGGTCAGCAATCATACCTTCCATTTCGACCATAGTGGACTGGTGTTGTGCTTGATGATCTTCTAAGGTAGCACTGATTTTGGGGATATTCCTCACTATTTCGTTAACTGAAGCTGCCTCTCTTAGTACCTGTACTATCTAGATATTTCAGTGTGGATAGTCTCTCAATAAATGAGGTTCTCCACAACCCCAACACTTCAAAGGTTCCTTCTTTTTAATACTCCCTTCCCTCTTATTATTTCCATTCATTGGTTTGGACCCAGTTTGGGACTGTGCTATTTGATTTTCACCCATTTTACTGAATTTATTTCTTTGGTGGTTTCTCTCAAAGTTTTTCAAATATGCTGGTTTTGGTTTCTTTCCACTAAAATCACTTTTTTTTGCCCAATTATTTCCTTCTTCACTCTTTCCCTTGAACTGTTGATAACACAATCTAGCTTTCTACACTACTTCATCCATTGTTTTTGGGTTATCAAACTCTATCTTTTCTTTATACATAGTGGGCAAACAATTTAGAAATATCTGTACCTTTTCCTTCTCTTCCCTGATGTAAGGTACATATCATAACAAATTTGTGAACTTGGTTACAAACTCATCAATCGTGAGTTTCCCTAATCTGAGTTCCTGAAACTCTTTTTCCTTGTCTTCATAATAGCGTTCATTCAAGTATCGATTTTTAAAATTAACTTGAAAATCCTCCCAAGTCACCAATTTCTCATCAATGGCATGAACCATCTTTGTTTCTTCCCACCACAAGGTAGTCTTACCTTGCAGTTGGTAAATAGCTAGCTTGGCTCTTAAGTTACTTTCATATTCGTAAACCTGAAAGTATTTTATCATATTCAGAAGCCATGCCTCAGCATCTTCTTCTTTCTCTCCATCATAGGAGGGAGGTTTAATTTTCTGGAATTCACCCTGCATTTCATTCTTTTTTCTAGACTGTTGTCTAGAGGCGTCATCTTCCTCAAAATATTCTGAGAAATTGACCCTTCCCTTTATTTTCCTTCCAGATCCTTCACCCTCTTTGTTATTCTGGGAAGTCAATTCCCTTATTAATTTGTCTTTCTCTTCACTGGCTAAAGATAGCCTGTCATTGTGACTTTTAAGTTGTTCCATCTCTCGTTGCATTTTATGCAACATAGCCATCAATGGAGCATTTGGATCTGTCGTGTTTTCTCCACCAAACAGATCTAAATATAACTCATCCCCTTCAGTCATGGTTCACAGCTGTATACTTCAATATTGTTCACTGTATAGGAAATTAACATTAGCAAAATTTAAAATTCATAAAATATTACAGCAACATATATTTCTATGTGAGCACATGATTTGCCCAGTGTTTTAGCTAATGCTCTCATACCATTTGTAATGACTCTCACCTTCCATTTTTTTTGTTTTTTTTTTTGCAACTAAATATTATTAACGATCATTATATTAAGATATTAAGTTTGCACTTATAAAGCGTTCTCGAAATCCTATTACGATCTGGATTTTATCTTCTTTTTGCATTTCGTCGAAATTTGAATGAGATTCTATTATTAATACTAAAATTATCCATTTCTATACTTGCATTCTAGTATATTGTTAGTAGTACATTGTACATAACCTTATGCATTAAACTAATACTAAACCCCACTTCTTAAGGACTTTATATGACAACTCCATAATTCGTTTACCTTATCTCTGACTTATTATTTTTATCAATTATCATTTATATTCCTTTGAATATCATATATATATGTATATGTATAGGAGGCCTCTCTACCCAATATATACATATCATATTATTTTAATACGCTCTTATCTTTCTCATTGATTAATCCTTGTCACATTGTTTAAATAAAACTAAGGGTCCCCTTAGTCTGGAGATGATATAATATCCCTTTTCATTTTAACTTAATTCCTTTCATATACATCTCGTATTTCATTACTTTCTTTATATGGTTTCAAATTTATAAACATTAGATCTACTTGGAATGAGTACTACAATAATGAACTCGAATTATATAGTCCTTTGTCGCTATCATTTTCATTAACTTATTTCGACCTAACACCATTAAATTTGTTCACTTAACCGTACCTTGATATTTGGGGAACGAATTTATTTTATCTGTCAAAATGCTACCTGTTGTACATATTGAAGTATTTTATGGTAAGTGTATTGAATGCCTTACTGTCGAATTTTCTGACGAGGATCTGGTAATGTCTATTCTTTAATGGCATTGTCTCATCTCAAATTTTTTATTTGTGATTCAAAATCCCAATGCAGATTTTCATGACAAGATTTTACATAACTGAGTTGACTCTCAGACACCTCACCCTATTCGCGTAATTTTCATTACATGGATCCGAGAGAGGAACTCAGATCTCGCACCACGTGGATGGTGGTTATCCCGATGGTTATTAAGGTTTACTGTATATCAATTGAGGGTTTTTCACTTGTATCCTTCATTTGGACATGTATCATTCTACACAGCATCTTTCACTAGGTCACGGTGTTATCAAAATGGATAGAGGTTTTCCTATGCCAACGACCTCTCTTCCCTTAGACATAGGTATGATTTTCCCTACACCGCATTTTCTTTCTAAATCTATTATCCCGTGGTTCTTCTTTTATTGTCAGATCCTCATTTAAAATTTCTTTCTATTGCGTATCTGATGCAGGAAGAAATGGTAACACACGTCTTCTCGTCAATTTTTCTTTTAGAGTTTCATCAAGCGGTCTCTTATTTCGCACGAAATTGGAATTCAGGAACTCCTTAGTGTAAACGGGTGAGTTGGGCATTCATATCTGTATTTAAAAACCAGAGTAATTTCTCATCCTGCTCTTTATGGTTGTAGTGTGGCAGGGCATAGATATATTTAGGTATGTTTTTTCTTTCTAAGTTATTTTAGATCTATTAACAAGAAAAATATATTACATCGTGGCCAAAGCCGAGTCTATGCCTAGATGATTGGAAAAATTGACAAGATAACCAGAGAAAAGACTGCCTGCAAGGAGAAACTAGTCTCAAACAGTCCTCAAACTTTTGTGTTGTGATGAATTCCTATGAAGGTTACATCTATTATGGACTGTGAAACAAAAATTATAGACTAATAGATATAAAGAGTCAAAAATAATCCTAGCAGGATGGGACCTGAAACACAACAACAAGATAAATATAGAATCATTAACCATCAAGAGGGGGAGGTTCCTCAATTATGCAGCACCTGTATGCCGCCATGTCGTCATCCTCCTTTGACTAGTCCACAATGGAAGCAGCTCCTTGCGTCGATGGCCCTGGAACGCATTGAGCCAGCTCCTCCTCATGACCACGACTGACCCAAACATCCTTGCCTAGAGCCTTACACTATTCCTTGTCCAAGTCCTGAGCAATCTCAGAGCTTGGTCCTTCCTGACACATACTGGGCTTACCCTCTTGGGCCTCTTCCTTGAAAACAACCGTAATGGAGGCAATTATGTGGGGTCTGTTCAAGGAGAAATTGAAGAAGAATTGTGCAGATTGGGGCGAGATAGTGGCTTGAGTGATGGGGTTGGCAGGTGCAGAAGAACACAAACGGTGGCCAGTTTCCTGGCTTCTGCCCCTCCCACTTCTAGTGTTCGGGTAATGACCAAGGGAATAATCAGTGGATTGAGAAGATGACTCAGAGGTGGAGGTTGAGGGAGGGCGTAGGAGATGGCATCTTGTGCTTCCCCTGTGGCAACGCATACGCTGACATAACCAAGGCATGGCTTCAGAAACTACGAAGGGCGAGAGAGGTGACAAATGACCAAGGATGGAAGGGAGTGGGGTAGTGAAGAATTCCAAAGTGACAGAGGTGAACAAACAAAGGCTAGAGCGAGAGAGGTGTAGACCTTCTCCAAAATCTATGCAAAAATTCAAATGGATTCTCTTCCCTATAGTAGTGCAATAACTTGGAAGCCCAACATTCAGAGAGCACTGACTCTGCAGTGGAGGAGGAGCGCCAGAGTAGCCAGAGCCACTCTCCATATTTAAAATCAGAATAGAGACACCTCGAGGCTCACCCTGCATTAAAAACACATTAATGAGAGCCAAAGGCTGATGCAATAAGGTACATATGGAGGCGCAATCAGGAATTAAGGTTAGATCTCGACCCTCGTAAAGATTAATTGCACTTGAAACGAATGCATATCGATTCGAGTGATAATTCCTGGCAGGGACTTGGGTGGGCAAGTGTCTCCTCCACTTTCCTAACCCTGGTCCCATCACATTTTTAACCATCAAGTACACCCGCATCTGGGAAATCTATTCAGGTATGTTACGTTTTAATCCCATATTTAATGTTCCTAACTTTTTTCTTCACCATCGATTTGAATATGACTAACTGCAGACCCTTGTTGTGTAAAGGTAATCCTTAAGCGATGATACTTCTTCATTTCAGTTTGATATGAAATTCATTTTTTTGATTTTTCGATTGGGTTTAATCCCTTCTTCATTGTGGCCCAGGCTGGTCCTTCATTTTCACGAAGGTTTCGATAGTCCCATCCTGATGTCTTACTGAAATTTTCCTTCTTTGGGTGACTAGTTTTATATATATAAATTGTTTTATTTCTATGTCCCAATCATGCTTAACTATAACGACTATTTCACCCTTGTCAGATTTGTAATTTATTGGACATTCTGAGCTTACTGAGGTTAACTGTAACATAAGTGAAATGCATAGTTTTCATTCCGATTTTATTTAAACTGATAAGTATCCATTTCATCTATGCAAAAGAATTCTTCTTCGTTTTAGGTACACTGATATTCTGGCATACTATATTTAGTGTTCTTGAAATTTAGACATTTAATCTTTTAAAAACAACGTTTTTGTCTCTCTAAAATAAATTTGATGTATCGAAGACCCCTTGGCCGTAATAATATACTCATGTTCCATTTGTATTTCGATTGTAATATGGCTTTTCATTAATGCTTTTAATGCTAGTTATTTCTTGTGATAATTACCCCAATTCTCTCTTTAGCTAACAGACTTTAAAAAAAATAATGATATATAAATTTTCTATTAGCTTATCTATATATAATACAATTAATTTTCATGCAAATTATAACTTAACTAGATCAGGATATATATATATATATATATATATATATATATATATATATATATATATATATGATTTCAATACTTTACTGAATTATGCCATGAATGTAAACATTGAATAACATATTTATACATGTATATTTCGACAGGTTTTATCTCTTTCTCTAGAATATGCGAAATTGTATGAATTTACAAATCATTTAACAATTTTAATACAAATTCGATACCTGTATTTTTGTTGTATCTTAATTTTCTGAAATTACATTTCAGGGTACTTTATAAACCAACATATTACATCATATTGCTAACGTCCTTATTTAAATCCATATTAAAAACCATCTCTATTTTGTCTTTATAATAGCTACAGAAAAATTTGGAAATATTTATGACAAAAGTGAGTATCATATATATATAGCATATGTTTCTATACCAGAATTTTAGATTATCACACTCTAATCACTTTTTCTTTTCTTACTACTAGCACTTCCGTATTCTATAATTGTAATTGATTGTAGTTACCCACATTCCTGGAATTTTATTCAGATATACAAAATTTATCTGGATTTAAAATGTATATTTAATGATATTGTTGTTCTAGAGTAACAACCATTTTATATCTTATAGAGGCTAACCGAATTCTTTATTAGAATTCCTAACACCAGATTTAAATCTGTAACCAGATTTAGACATTCTGGACATTGGAACTAACTTGAATTTACCCATACAACTATACAGATTTCCACTTACTATCGTGATGAAATCTATTAAATGTATGGTCATTGTAATAACTGACCATCACCCTAGAGATTCCATTTGACTAAATTTCAACAAATTCACATGCATATATATATATATATATATATGTTCCAACTAAGATACCATTTAAAATATTTTCCAATTACATATCAACCAGAATTAGACTAGTTAGGTGTGCATACCATTTTCTTTGACTAGTTCCACCCAACCATAGAGTTCTCTCTCTGTAACTCACCCCCGAGCCGAGACCTTAGCTCCGAGTGATAGACAACCCTTTGTCTATCTTGGAGAATCTTATTTAAGTTGTTCTTTCCCAAGTTTGTTTCCAATTTCTGAGTCGAGAAATTTCAAGATGCTTTCTTTCTATTTTGCCTAGGCTTTCCCTCAGTGAGGTACTTTAAAACTGTCTTTTCCACTTTTCCAGCTTTTTCTTCCTCTTCCCAACTACTTTCCTCTTCATTAGCGAAATATAATGTTTATCTCCAAATCTAATTTTGTTAATATTCCTTCCAAGGATTTCTAGAAGGTGTGGGAAAGTCTCATCACCTTTTCCAGATCCTCATGGATCTAGGTTCAGATCTCAATTCTCATCCTAGTCATTGCACACTTAACATTTCCATTTATTTTTATTAATTAAAAAATAAAATAAATCCACACATAAGTTTTCAATTGGGGTCCACTTCCCCTTTGGACTTACTCAATTTTCAAATTAAAAAACATAGAAACTTGGGGTGTTACAAGGATAGTGTTTTGTTTTAGAGGGGGAATATGTAATATCCCTATTTTTATTGCTTTTATGAGAAAGTTAAAAATCATAAAGGTTAAGTGGAACTAAAGGAAAAATATATATGTGTGGACATTATATTTTTAAATTAATAAATGTAGAATTTTAATTATTGTGAAAAAACTAGAGTATATTGGAGACCAGGATTTAAAGTCCATGAGGATGGAATTAAATCCAAAGACTTTCCCAAATTTTCCAAAAATCCTTGGAGAAAATAAAATAAATTGAAATATTTTATTGGAGATAAAAATCTAAAATATGCCTCAGCAAAGTGAAAAGTTACTGAGAAGAGGTGAAATAGAAGTAGAAATAGGAAAAATCTAGTTTTAAGGAGCTTTTGTGGAAAAAACAAAATTAAAGCCTAGGCTAAAGGAAAACAACATCTTGATTTAACTACGTAGTTAGGGAAACATGCTGAAGGGAGATGAAGCTTAAATAAGTAATTGCTGGGTAGAAAAGAGGAATTGGTCTCTGCTCGGGGTGAGCCACGAAGAGAAAGCTCAAGGTTGGGTGGCAAATAGTCTTAGCAAAATTGGTATGCACAAGTAATTAAATTTTGTCTTATGATTTTTCTGTTATGATGAGAGTTAGAGTAGTGAGGATTTATGTAGAAGTATATGTGGAAATTATCTTTTCTGTTTATTAATTATTATAATAAATTTATGTTAGTTTTAAGTTATAGAGTCTGATGTATTTAATGGAACCTACTATGAAATATATCATTAGCTCTATATAGGTACATAGAGAATTTAAATTAGCAACAAAAAAATAGAATGTCTAAACCCAAGAAGGAGGGTTTAAATATGTTGTTAGGTAGAAAAGATCTAATTATTAAATGCAGAAAATACATCAATAATTGTGGGAAAGATGTAAGAGAAATAATGAATTTAACTACTCTGTAACAAATAATTAAATATAAATCTAGACACAGTAAGAAATAATTATCAATCTAAAAGAAAGCATGATTGTAAAAATTAAATTTAAATACTCTCTTGTACATTAAGAAAAATGTTACATATAATTGTTCATTCTTATGGTGGGATAAGAAATTCAATATCAATTACATATAGAAGTACTAGATGATATTACAAGGGAAATATTATAAATAAGTAGACCAATACATATATCAACTACTTATAAAAATGAATTTTTATTATCATAAACATAACATAAATAATGTATTAACAATGATAGAATTATGATTACAAACTATCATATGTCAAAGTTGGTAGAATGAATACCCAAACTTAGGAATGGTAAAATGAGAGAAGAGTAATACCTGCACAAAGATACCATATGCAAGGATTAGTATATGCATATAATAAGGTAAATAATTAAATAAAATAAAAGCAATTGACGAGGGTAATTGATTAGAAATATTACCTTATTAGTCATATATAAACAGTGGAATCATCCCTTTACCCAAAGAAGAGAATAAATAATTTCATGTGGTTAAATGAACAAGAAGAAATAATGTAGAGAGAGTGTTGAGATATCAAACTAAGCTTACCTATATTCTGACCGAAAGGGTATGTACTAGAAATCTAGAATGATCTTGATATAGGAGAGAGAGTTCCTGTAAAATTACTCATTCTATTTATTGAGGGAAATTAATAAAATGATAAGTACAAATGAAAGAATATCAAAATTCTCTTATCAAATTAATTACCGAAAAAATAACAAATATATAATTATAAATCATAATTATAATTATTTAAAACATAATAGACTTCTATAAATTAATACTCAGTCATTATAAATATGTATCTGTGTATACATAAATGGTAATTGAGATTCAAACTATAATGAAATGGAAGGCCCTGTTACGTAACATGAAGTAGCCATTGTTTCCATATAATATGGATAGCACAATATGATGAAAAATTAATTAATTTTGAGTTATGACAAAGTAATACCAAATAGAGGAAATGTTATGCAAGCCAAACATAGAAATATACATAATTGTATTAATGGAAATACAAAATTAATCGTGTAAGAAATCGAATTTTGATCCCTACTATAAGGGTGTACTGTGACAAATAGAAATTCTGTCTTCGTAGAGGATAAAATGATGTATATATTCTTGATGGTAAACAAATACAAAATAGAGTCGTTATGATACCCAACACAAGGTAAAATCATAATTAATTATTCAAATTGAAGGAAAATGAATAGGAATGAAATTTATGAATTATATCATTCAAGAAAACATACAAAATTATACGTAGAGTAATCAAATCATTTCATATATTTAAAATATACATTCTCTGGAATTACCCAAGTAAAAAGAGTACTGAAATAGAAATTGATACGAAGAGGAATTTTGTATTTATTTTAAATATAGACAGAGAAAACAAAATTGTATTCCCTTCTTGAGAAATAAAAACTAAATTCCATCTCTGTGGATTAAGAAAATAAATTGGGACAAATCGATATCATCATCCCTACAGAAAATGAGATAAATTGAAGACAAACTAGATATGTATAAACATCTGAATTATAAAGAGGAATGGATTTGAGACATTCAACAAATGAAATATATTAACGTGAAAGATAAGTTATTAATATAATCTGAAACCATAAATCCCATAACTTCCTCACCGAAATAATGAAATGAAAAGAAAAAAATGAATTGAAGGCTAACAGTTTTGCAAACGAAGCCATGCCCATACACATAAAATTTAGAGATAGGCTCTACCATATCAAAATTATTGAGTAATGACTTTCTTACCTAGAACTTTCAAAATGAAGTTACCTCCTGATTTTAAGGAACAAAGGATGCTAAGAAGGGTCGAATTTCCTTTCATAAAAAGGCCTTTCACTCATAGAAACGAAAACGTAATGAGTTAAGGAGTTAATTTGAAAATTGCTAAAACAAAATTGAACAGAGGCATAAATAAAATCAGGCCATGATAGTTTACTTAACTGAGGCTGAGCACGTAGCTATAATCAAACACATAGGATGCTACCTTGCATACAGGCTTGTGTGGATAACCAGAGTCAAGGCCTTAACTTTAATTACCAAATGAAAATGAAAATTTGAAAACCTAACATGCCATCGAAAAACCCAATGTTGTGAGTGGAGGGAAGTTAAGATAAGTGCTAGGTCAATGTGTGCATATATAGCCTTGATATTAATCTTCAAATTTAGATTCAAAATGCTAAACAAGGTTGTATAAGAGGAATGTATGAGTAAGAGTATGGAAAATAATTAGAGGGGAAATATTTGATGATAGTTATAATATTAGAATATAAGTACATATTATAATATAAAACTTTAATGTCATTCTTCTTAAGGTTGTTATGTTAACAACAATGCTAGAAAATTCATAATATTATTAAGAGACAAGTTAATAGTAAAATAAATTACTATTATAACAGAAGTTGTGTTCATTGAACAAATGTCACAAAATACAATAAAAACTAAAACAGGAATTGTGAAATCATGAGGTGATTATCAAATTATAATTGGCAACAAAGTTTTATTCTGTTCGCAAATAATTATGTCGTTATAGAAATTGTTAACGACAGAAAGTACACATGTATTAAAAGATAGTAATATGACAAAATTAAATAAAGTAAATGATGAAAAAGTAGCATAAAAATGTATAAATAGATTTTTTTTTGGGGTGAGTAGAGTTGTTACACCCTCGGCACCCTGCACGCGTTTCTGAACATGGGTCACGAGGGTCATGATGCCCTCAATCCTGCAAGAATTTTCTGAATGCGTTCGGGTCATGTCTGACCCAACTCAACTTCCTGCATGCCATCCACTCTTCACAACACGCCTTTCACATGTCCGCACTAAAAGCGCTCCTCACAATCCCAACTCTGCCTGGAGCGACCTCTCTACATGTTTTTCTGCATGCCATCGGCACGAACCAGATTCTGCTCGAAGCAACCGCTCTCCAAGCTGTTTTGCACACCGTTGGCACGAACTCGGCTTTACCCACCGAACTGCATGCACCCTATGGATAAGACCTAACTATACTCGCAGAGTGACCTCGTGTCTGCCCACATTATGAGTAAACGTCTAAATGCATTTAAACCTACTCGACCCGGTCTGCACATCTTCCATGTGGCAACTTCGTCTCAACATTTGACCCTTCTCGATTACCTTCACTTATTAAGGTTTATCAACAAGTCATTGATTCTTGCCTTGTTTCTTGTTCTCATCCATCACGTGCCTCTACCTTTATATGCGTTTCTCATCCATCACGTGCCTTATTTCTTGTTTCTCATCCATCACGTCGCAAAGTCACCAACTTGTGTTGTTCATCATTGCGTTCGTTGGTGCATTCATCCATTACACGTAGTAGTGTTTTTCACTCGCCAACCATTTTTCATCGCATGACCGTCAAGTCAGGCATCTGGCGCGACAAGGCGTGCCCACCGCACTTTGTCATCACAATTCATCACGTTGGCATTACATTATCCTCCACTTTAAATAAGGCTATCATCCTCGATAGTGCTATCATCATCCTCGCAACATCCATGGGAAATATGTCCTTAACCCATGATCATCAACACATCCGTCGCAATATACACATGATACTCTATCATGGGAATTCAATATCTCCAGTGTAAGCTACATGTTGCTGAAACATATATCGTGTTGACTCATCATATATCGTCAATATCATGTGATTCTCTGCATCAAGTACTCCAACATAACTCAACATAACATAAGCTGCTATATATCCAGTATAACTTCGCGCACTTCCGGACCTTATAACTCAAACTAGTTAGATGGCCAATCAAACCATATGTTCTCATCATGAGAATGCAAATCCTCATGCCATCCTGCCACATCATAAACTCAATCAAGAATCCATCCCAACTAAGTGTAAAGTGAGCCATGTCGAGGTCCATGCAGTGGTCTCCATCTCATCCATAACATGTTGTCTATCTACCAAGCCATCTCTATCTGAAATGTGTTGCCCATGATGCCAATATCCATGTGCTTCTCAAATACAGACCCAACTATCAAGAATCATCCATGTGTGAGAGTGATCCGAATGAAAAATGGCATCAACCCATGGTATTCATCTACCTATGTTATCCATGCACCCATGGAATTTACCCATGGTATTGTAAATGGCATCGACCCATGGTATTCATCCACCCATGATATTTATTCGCCCATGGTATTGTAAGTGACCCATGGTATGTATCCACCCATGGTATTCATCCACACATGGGATTTACCCATGGTATTGTAACTCAGAAAAGGCTATAAATAACAAGCCTCAGTTTGTAAAAGGATAGATTGTGTGCCACAATGTAACTTCTATAGTTATTCTTCGTTTTAATAAAACAAGTTTCTTTGTGGTTTTATTTTCTTTGTGTCCTCTCTTTTTCCTGGCATTCTAATTTTGCAGATCTTGTCAGATCCATCTCAATTTTCTTAGATCTTGGGGGCCTCCCCCCAAGATCCGGATAAGTGGTATCAGATTCAGGTTACACCTCCATGGAAATGAGGGTTTGAAACATATTTCAGTGTCAATGTTTTGCAGCAATCTTCAGCGAAATCCATGAATTTTTTTGGGCGGCGAGTTTTCAGATCAGATCTGAAACTTTTGGTGAAAAATTTGCAAAAAAAAATACCAGATCTGGATTCCTTGTGAAAAAATACTCAATTTCAAAAAACAAATCGACGAAATTGGAGTTCGGATGAGAGAGATATCACTGATTCAAAATCAGCAATGTTGAAGCAATTTTTCTGATGACAATTCATGGACGGCGGCTCTCCTGTCATTTTTCGCAGTTTTTAGTGCAAAATTTCATATAAATGGATATATATCTGAGCTCCTCTTGAAAAATCACCCAAGTTAAAAAAAAAATTGGTCGAATCGGAGTCCGGATGTTGGAGGTATTGTTGATTTAAAATCAACTCTTTTTTTCAGAAATTTTGTGACGGCGAGACAGTTCCAGCGCAAATCTGAGAGTCTAGAGTCTTTAAATAGTAGTTTTAAACATTTAAGAAGATACAGAATGATCATTCCATTTCCAAAAATAGGTTATAATAAATATTCTAAGTTATATTGACCGAGTTATGCTCATTTTAAATCTGGAGCAGCATTTGGAGCGGGTTCCCTTTGGAGACGTGCCCTGCCACCCCGCTTTAGTAGGCACCTACTTCCCATGCTCCATTAAGCATCCGTGGGGCCAAACTTTTTTTTTGTTGGAGTGCAAGTACTTTAACTGCCCGTATTCTCAGTTATCTATATGAAGGACATTGAGTAGCCATGCTGGATTCGTGTGGTCTGAGCAGCCCCACGACACTTGCCTCTTTATCGCGTGCATGCACGCTTTGTGGTTGTTTGGCTTTTGAGATCTCCTAGTTCGGGATTGGGACTAATACACGCCTTTCCTTTTTGTACTTTATTCTTGCTTTTTGGGTTCTTGATCGAGTTGTAATCGCCACCTTTCATATTCGTTCCTTTTCGGCTTTCAGCTTTTTAAGCATAAAACCCTAACCCTAAATGCATCACAAGCTTGACTTTACCTGTCAGTTAAATTAAATTTATTCGACGGCTATTCATTAAAAAAAATTAAAAGAAGGACAAAACGTATAAGATATTCTGAATCAAAATACAAATATTAAGTTGATTTGATTACATGGATCAAGAAAGCAAGCTTTTTAAATTATACTGATCCGGAAAACAAAAGAAGTGATTTTAAAATAAAATGTTTAATCAAAATAAAAATTAAAGTAGCTATGGCTGTTAAATGTTAAAGTAGTTATGGCTAATAAATATCTATGGTATCAATCCATGATAAGTCAAATCACTCATTTAATTATATTATATATTAATGAGATTTAAAAATATTATATAAATTAAAAATGTGATATATATAAATTTTTTAATAAAAGTGATTTTTATTGTTTTCATTTCATCATTATAAGATATATTTACAAAATTATAATTTATATATTTTTTAATTAATTAATATTTTTGAGAAAAATATCATAAATAATTTTTATATAAATCTTAATTTTTTATTTTTTATTATTATTAAGAATATTATATAATAATAATTATTGATAATTAATTTAAAATTTTAAAAATAATTATCTACCTATAAAATTAAAAAATAATCAAAGAAATAAAATATTTTAATATCTTTTGGTTTGTAATATTTTTGGTGATCGATTTATTTTACTTTGTAACATGCTGGTAATGCTATGTGGTGAAAAAAAAATTACATTCAGGTGAAACTTTAAATTACTCATAATCTAAATATTTATATATTTTATTTATTTATATATTTTTATTCATATTTTTTAGATGATGAGTGATTCATCACATATGACAAAACCTCAATCTAATAAAGGGAGATTGAGCAAAGCCACCCTAGAAAGTCTTTATGACTTTTATTTTAAAGGATAAAAGGAGAGAAGAAAGAAAAATAAAACATAAAATAAAATCAATTACAATAATTAAGAAAAAATCAAACTCTTAGAAAATAAATTATTAACTATTCAAGAAAATTACACCTTAATAAATGAGATTAAAGAGTTGAAATAAAAAATAAATAACAATATGTCCCTAAGTATTATACATAATAAATTAGAGATGGAATCCATCAAATATAAAATGAACAAACTAATTAAGCTAGCTCATGAGCACAATAAGATATCCTTAATCTTATAATTTTGAGTATAAAAGAGAAGAAAGATGACGACACCTTTAAAATAGTAAAAAAAAACACTAAAAAATAAGTTACAAATTGAAATATCTATCTCATAAAATCAAGAACGTTGGGAAAATACTTGAGAATAAATATAGAGTATTTCATGTAAGAGTAAGTTGTAGTGAAAATGAATTTTCCATACTCACTAAATAAGCAAGAATGAAAAGGATTAAAATATTAATAAATGAGGACGTCATCCAACCAAACTAGATTAAGGGGTAGGTTCAAAAGGTAAAGGAAGGTAAAGAAAGATAGAAAGTAAGACAAATGGAAACCGATTAAAAATAGGAAAATTATTAACCAAACATACAGTAATAAATAGAAATTTGGAGCTTCCTGGATCTTTCTTTAGAAGTAAATTTTATATGTTATGCTCTATGCCAAGTGAAACTCATATAATTTTTTTAGATGAAAATTGGGAGCATGATGATTCTAAGACCCCTCACATAGATGGATTAATTTTTTGGTCGAGTAGGAACAAAATCCTCTTATAGAGGAATTGGATAAATCGCTTATTATCTAAAAAAGAGTATGTGTCCTCACACTAAAATACATAAGATAGACCTCTTCAAACAATACATTTGGATCTAATATCTAATATTAATGTTAAGAAGATTTGTATCACAAATTATTATTTGGCACCTATAGGTCTATCTTTCATGAAAAAAATAATCTAAATAAGAATTTCCTTTATAATATAAATAATTAAAATTAAATAGAATTTAACATAATATATAACAATTTAACTAGTAAATTTATGAAATATTTTAGGAAAAATATCCTATAATTAATTTCATATGCATGTTTATTTTGTAACAGGACTTTCAAAATTTTAATTTAAGTATCAATATTTATTAGATGGATAGTATGGATTTAACTTCTATATAATATTCTAGAATATTTTTAGTATTGGTCAAATATCAAACATTAAGATTGATAATATAGGATATTGACCCATACTATTATAACAAATTCTACTTACAAATTAATAATCTCCATAATTAAGTGAATGAATGTCCATACTTAATAATCTCATTATATCTTTATCTAAATATAGACCTATTTAATTTATATATTAATTATTTTCATAATTAATAATAATTTGAAAACAAATTATAATTTAGTTAATTTTTATAATTTTTTTGTTATTTTAAATTTGATAATATAAAGTTTATAAAATAAATTGTTGATTTATACCTCTTTACATTATTCTCTACTAATTATATAATTTTTTTTTTAATATTTAATATTATTTATATTTCATATTAATTTATATTTATATTACCAGATTAAGGTACCATACACTGATTCATTAAATTTCTTTCATATATATATATATATATATATGAAGGATAATGTGATAAAACTTTTCCGTAAATTTAAATTTTAATATTAGTTATATTAAATAGCATTTTTTTTAATAATTTAATTAATTTAAAATTAAATATTAATTTTATGAATATAAATTAATAATATTTTATTTTAATTTTATATTTAAAGTTAAAAAATATTTTTTATATATTTATTTGTATGTTTTCTTATTTTTTTAATAAATTGAGTTAGAGGAGATTTGAATTGCCATCCTATAATGAATATTTTAACTAGGTACCATTCATTATCAATCTAAAATGCATAAATTTAATAACTGTATCATAAATCAAATCATATTGTTTATTTGTTCATATTAATTGTTTTTATTTTTTTTGGTTGATTTGTTAGTAGTATATATTCCTTCAGATTTTCATTCCATTATAATTGTATAAATATAGCAGTGTGATTAATGAAGTGCACCCAAGTTAATCGATAGTTTAATTATTTAAGAAAAAGAATAAAAAGATGAAAACAACATTCACAAACATATTTTTATCATTTAATTATTTAAGAAAAAGAATAAAAAGATGAAAACAACATTCACAACCATATTTTTATCATATCTTTGTTATATTAAGGTTTTAATATGATGACTATAGATTCATTATATGTAAAGATCTAATATAAGTCTAGAAAAATCAAATTTATTTATGTAAAAAGATAAAAACAACATTCACCATCATTTTTCTATCATATCTTCTTTATATCTTTCTATCATATCTTCTTTATATTAAGGTTGTAATACCACCAGCAAAAATTCATTGTAACAATCATCTTTACCATTCATGACACTTACAGTAATAATAAAAAATAAAATTAACCTTAAGCTTATATCACACTCCTAACAACTTACATACTTTATAAGTTAACAGGGAGGTATAGGAAATTGTATTACCAGATTTGAAATACATCAATTGTAATGTCATTCAATTCCGGCACATCGTGAAATTCAACTGCATTAAAAATTAGTCCTCTAGTTATGATTTATAATCTGAACATTGAATGAAACGTTCTGCGGATGGTTGGCACCTCCGTAGGTTAAACAAAAGAGTTTCCAACATTTGGCACTGCTTCCAAGTTGCTACAGGTGGGTTAGATCCGACCACCCACGCGTCTCAATCTTCATTGAACGGTGTGGTTGGCTTAGGGTTTTCGTTGGCAACAGTTTTGCACTAGGTCGATGCTGAGTTTGGTCATTTGGCTTTGTTCACTCAACGTTTCTTCCAGGTTGAAGCCCAAACCCTTGTTGGAATTAATTCCAACTGCCCAAGAGACAGGGCGGCAGAGCCAAGTCCGAGGGGGTCCAAGAGGCTCGGCAGGCAGATGGATGAACCCCATCGGACTTGCTGATGTCATCAGCGGGGTCCACATGTTACACGCCATACGTTATATGTTAATACGATGTGCGGGGTTAATGTTTGAACGTTTAATGTTTTATTTTGTTGAGTTATGTTTTATTTCAATATGCGGCATAGATATATTAAAAGGCCCGTGATGTAATGTTTTATATGAAATGTAGAAAGCCCAGAAAGGTATATTGTTGTTGTATTATTTGTAATACACAGTAATTTTTTTTTATAAAAAACACAGCAGTGCGGGAAGAGAAAAATCAGCAGTGCCAGCAAACCAATTTGTGATCAATGCGTTCCGAGCGGTGCCGGCAGAAATTTATGATGCCATAAATGAAATCTGAAGCAGTGAATTTTGTGGTTGAACGTCAATGAATGACATTAAACAGGGCTGAGATATTTTGGGATATTATTTTTTCTGTTTTGTAATATGTAGAGACAGAGTTGTTCTGTTAGTTGTAATGTTTTTGATACACAGCAGCATATTTTTAAATAGAGAGACAGAGAATAGGTTTTATGCACAGCAGTGTATTGTTTGAAAAACACAACAGAATGTTTTGAAAAACAGAGTATTCACAGCAGTGAATGTTTTTAGTGAGACAGAGTGTCATTTGTAAATGACAGAGTGATAATTGTTGAACTGTGTTTGCAGCAGTCAGATTTTTTTTGTAATCCCTCTGAGTTGAGGAAGAATCTGTAACAGCAGTTTTTTTTTATATGAAATAGAAATTTTTTCTGAGTTTAAAACTCTGTCTATGAGTGAATTTAGTATTTTTCTCTGTGTTAAGCAAGGCAATTTTATTATTTTGGAATTCAGCAAAATTCCAACATGGTATCAGAGCCAATCCAGGCTATTTGAAGGTCAAATAAGCTGAAGGAAAGGAGTTCTTCATTGCAGCAGCCTCTCCAGCAAAGTGAAGGTTCAGACAAGAAGAATTCGAAGGTATTTCTCTATATAGTTTTGTAGTACAGTTGGTTAGTTTTTAAAACACAGTCAAGTGTTTTTATCGTAGTCAAAAGTGCAGAATGGCAGGAGCCAGCACAGGTATGAGTTTGGGAAATATCCATCTCCCACAATTCAATGGAAAGAATTATGATTACTGGTCAATAACTATGAGGGCTTTATTTACCTCACAAGAATTATGGGAATTAGTTGAGGATGGCTTTGAAGAGCCAGCGAATGAAGCAGAGTTTTTTCTTTTAACTCAGGCAGAAAGGGAGTCACTGAAGAACAATAGGAAGAAAGATGCCAAGGCTCTTTTCTTCTTATATCAAGCAGTGCATGAGAGTGTGTTTCCAAGGATAGTAGCAGCCAAGAAATCCAGTGAAGCATGGGAAACTCTCAAGACAGCCTATCAGGGTATGGAGAGAGTGAAGACAGCAAAACTTCAGTTGCTGAGAAGAGACTTTGAGACTCTTTGTATGAAAGAGTCAGATAATATTGACTCATTCTTCACTCGTTTGATTGGAATGGTCACTCAAATCAGATCTCATAGAGAGACTCTTGAGGACAAGAGGATTGCGGAAAAACTCTTGAGAAGTTTACCCTCAAGATTTGATGTGATTGTCACCACCATAGAGGAGACCAGGGATCTCACAAAGTTTTCAGTGGATGAACTTCATGCATCACTGATGACCCATGAAAAGAGATTGGGTAGGAGTGAAAACTCATCTCTTGAACATGCTTTTAAGTCCCAGATGTCTTTCGGAAGAGGAAGAGGGCAAGGCAAAGGAAGAGGAAGAGGCAGAAGCCAGAACAGAGGTGGAAGGAACAGTCCAGCAAATGCTCAAGGAAGGGGTAGCAATCCAAATCAGCATCAAGGCCAAGGCAGCAGCCAACAGAATGGTCAGCAGAATGCTCAAGGACAAAGGTATGACAAATCCAATGTCCAATGTTACAATTGTAAAAAATATGGTCATTATTCTAATGAATGTAGAAAGAAGAAGCAGAATGATATGAGAAGTGAAACTAGTGCAAATTTCACAAAAGAAAACAACAGTCAAAGTAATTTGTTTTTAGCTTGTAATATGGCTGAAGAAAAGAGTGAAGATTTATGGTTTATAGACTCCGGTTGTAGTAACCATATGACAGGAAACTTAGCAATGTTTTCTATATTAGATGAAAGTGTGCAGTCACAAGTCACACTAGGAACTGATAGCAAAGTTTCTGTTATGGGAAAAGGAGATGTAAATGTTTTAACAAGATTAGGTGCAAAGAAATCCATAGCAGATGTTTATTATGTTCCATGAATGAAATGTAATCTCTTAAGTATTGGACAGCTTGTCCATAAGGGGTATAATGTTTTCTTTGATAATGATGTTTGTACCATCATGGATAAACCACCCAGCAATCAGTGTATTGCTGAAGTGAAGATGACAAGGAACAGGATGTTCCCTCTCAGAATGAGAGCAGACTTGAAGAATGGTGAAGAGAAAGCAACAGTTGCACAAGAGACTTACCAAAGCGAACCAAAGGATGATAATTGGTTATGGCACTTGAGATTTGGACATCTCAACTTTGGAGGTCTTAATTTGTTGAACAGAAAAGGAATGGTAAGTGGTTTACCATTGATAGAGAAACCGGACAGCCTTTGTGAAGGTTGTATCTTGGGGAAACAACACAAAGAAAGTTTTCCTTCCGGGAAAAGCATAAGGGCAAAAGCACCCTTAGAGATCGTTCACTCAGATGTGTGTGGACCGATGCAAACTCCATCACTTGCGAACAGCCACTATATCTTAACATTCATAGATGATTTTACAAGAAAAACTTGGGTTTATTTTTTGAAAAATAAAAGTGAAGTGTTTGAAAAATTTTGCAATTTCAAAGCACTTGTTGAGAACCAAAGTGGGTTGCATATCAAAGTCTTAAGGACCGATAGAGGAGGTGAGTATATCTCTAAAGATTTTCTACGTTTTTGTAGAGAAAATGGTATTCATAAACAGTTTACAACTAGATATACTCCGCAGCAAAATGGAGTGGCCGAAAGGAAGAACCGAACCATAATGGAGTAGACAGAGTATACAGTTGCAAAGCATTTGTCAATGACTGATGCTATCAGTTTAAGATTGTGTGCCTATATCTTGAACAGGGTATCTGCACAAAGCAAAGGAGGAACAAAGTTTTAGAGGGGCGTATGGAGCAGCCAGCATCACACAGAGGCTGGATGTGGCTTATGCACACATTCCGGATCAGCTAAGGAAGAAGTTGGACAGCAAGGGGGAGAAATGTATTTTCATTGGATACAGTGAGGAATCCAAGGCCTACAGGTTGTACAACCCATCCAGCAAGAAGTTTCTTGTGAGCTGGGATGTTTAGTTCATTGAAGAGGAAGCTTAGGATGGAAGCATAGAGAAAACAGTGAATGTTAAACACTATTTATCTCATGATGAGAATGATGATGAGGTGGCTGAAATACATCCCCAAAAAGCAACACCAACACCGCAAAGCACACCCTTGAGGAGAAATGACAGTGCTTCTCCAAGCACACCACAAGGAGGAAATTCAAGTGCTTCTTCAAGTACTTGTATGCCTACTGAAAGAGGTAAGAAATTCAGAAGTTTGAAAGATATTTATGAACAAGATATAGCTAATGAAGGTATCAATTCTTTGTTTGCTTTATATTGTCATGTTGATGATCCTGTTCATTTCGAAGAAGCCATCAAGGATAAGAAATGGATAGAAGCTATGGATGAGGAAATAAATGCCATAGAGAGGAACAAAACTTGGGATTTGGTTGAACTCCCAAAAGGAAAAGATGTCATTGGTGTTAAATGGGTCTACAAGACCAAGAGTAATGCTGAAGGCAAGATAGAGAGACACAAGGAAAGACTTGTTGTCAAAGGCTAGAAGTAGAAGCATGGCCTAGATTATGAGGAAACTTTCGCACCGGTTGCCAGAATGGAAACCGTGAGAGCAGTGTTGTCAATAGCAGCACAAAACAAATGGAAATTTTACCAAATGGACGTGAATTCAGCATTCCTAAATGGAGTGTTAATGGAAGAGGTTTACATTGAACAACCTCTCGGCTATGAAAAGAAAGGCCAAGAGCACAAAGTATGTAAGTTGAAGAAGGCTCTTTATGGGATGAAGCAAGCACCAAGAGTGTGGTACAGTAGGATAGATTCCTATCTACTGGAAAATGGTTTTGAAAAGTGTGAGGGAGAACCCACCCTCTACATCAAAGAACAAGATGGTAAAATCTTGATTGTAGTCTTGTATGTTGATGATGTTATTTTTACAGGTAATGATGATTGCCTTATTGAACATTTTAAAACAGTCATGAAGGAAGAATTTGAAATGATTGATATGGGTTTGTTGAAATACTTCTTGGGAATAGAAGTAGAACAAGATGAAAGTGGGATTTTTATCTTCCATGTGCAGTGTTAATGAGGTGATCAGGCGATTAAAATATGCAAGAATGCAAGCAAGCAATCACTCCCACAAGCAAGATGGGATTAAAACTCAGCAGAGAGGACAACATCAAGGATTTTGATCCTAGCTTGTACAAGAGCATAGTTGGCAGCCTCATGTATTTGACTGCAACTAGGCCCGACATAATGCATGCTGTTAGTTTGATTTCCAGATTCATGGAGAAGCTAAAGGATGCACATTGGCAGGCAGCGAAGAGAATTCTGAGGTATGTTAAAGGTACCAAAAGGTATGGCATTTTATATACTGCTTCAGAATGTTCAGATTTATTTGGATACACTGGACAAGGATTTAGCCGAAGTATCCGATCTGAGCACTTCCGGTTATGTTTTTCATATGGGTTCAGAGCTATTTTCTGGCTTCAAGAATGTACCATTGTAGTGTTATCTACAAGCAGGTTGCACATGTGGCACATAGCAGCTAGCAATGTGTTTGCCATTGGATGAACGGGTGTTGAGAAGCTTACGTCAAGAACAGGTAAAAGGGACAGTGATATTTTGTGACAATAGCTCAGCTATTGCATTGTCTAAAAATTCTGTTTTTCATAAAAGGACAAAGCACATTGACACCAAGTTTCATTTCATACGGGAATTGGTTAGCAATGGTGAGATTGTTTTGCAGCATTGCAGAACGGAGGATCAATTTTCAGATATCCTCACAAAGCCACTACAGCAGAAAAGCTTTGAACATTTCAGGAAATGCTTGGGTATGCAAGAAAACCCAGCAGTTGAAATTAAGGGGGAGTGTTGGAATTAATTCCAACTGCGCAAGAGACAGGGCGGCAGAGCCAAGTCCGAGGGGGTCCAAGAGGCTGGGCAGGCAGATGGATGAACCCCATCGGACTTGCTGATGTCATTAGCGGGGTCCACATGTTACACGCCATACGTTATATGTTAATACGATGTGCGGGGTTAATGTTTGAACGTTTAATGTTTTATTTTGTTGATTTATGTTTTATTTCAATATGCGGCATAGATATATTAAAAGGCCTGTGATGTAATGTTTTATATGAAATGTAGAAAGCCCAGAAAGGTATATTGCTGTTGTATTATTTGTAATACACAGTAAATTTTTTTTTAAAAAAACACAGCAGTGCGGGAAGAGAAAAATCAGCAGTGCCAGCAAACCAATTTGTGATCAATGCGTTCCAAGCGGTGCCGGCAGAAATTTATGATGCCATAAATGAAATCTGAAGCGGTGAATTTTGTGGTTGAACGTCAATGAATGACATTAAACAGGGCTGAGATATTTTGGGATATTATTTTTTCTGTTTTGTAATATGTAGAGACAGAGTTGTTCTGTTAGTTGTAATGTTTTTGATACACAGCAGCGTATTTTTAAACAGAGAGACAAAGAATAGATTTTATGCACAATAGTGTATTGTTTGAAAAACATAGCAGAATGTTTTGAAAAACAGAGTATTCACAGCAGTGAATGTTTTTAGTGAGACAGAGTGTCATTTGTAAATGACAGAGTGATAATTGTTGAACTGTGTTTGCAGCAGTCAGATTTTTTTTGTAATCCCTCTGAGTTGAGGAAGAATCTGTAACAGCAGTTTTTTTTATATGAAATAGAAATTTTTTCTGAGTTTAAAACTCTGTCTGTGAGTGAATTTAGTATTTTTCTCTGTGTTAAGCAAGGCAGTTTTATTATTTTGGAATTCAGCAAAATTCCAACAACCCTAATATTTTTTGCTTGGCTCCTTTCTTGCTAGAATTTCATTCAAACATATTCATTCGATCTATTTGAAGCTCAGAAGCGCCTCCACGTCCCTTTCATGGTGATACTTGGCCATGGAGGAAGCGGGTTTCGCCATCATATTCCGTCCATTGAAGGGAAGACGTTGAGCAGAAATGAATCCACGTCCCATCCGTTGATGAGCTTCTGCATGAACAAAGCACACAAACATGATGAGCAGAACAATACATTTATGATCCATTTCTCTGTCTCTCCTACTACTCCAACTTCTTTCAAAGGCAAAGGCTGTGAGTTTTGTTGTTATTCACCATATATTTATAATCACAGCAGCAGTCGGCATAATAATGTTATGATCGCCACAAAGCCTTTTCACCTGTCTTCTATATCCCTAGAGCAGGGAATTGTTGCTCCGCAACTTATTTTTTTAATACTAAAGTTCGATCGACCTTGGGGCGAAGCGCATTAAATATTAAATAAATAATATACTCACCTGGATTATTGATAACATTCATGTTTCTGCCATCTTTCGTTGTGAGTTGTTCCAATTGACAAGTCGCTGTAAAAGGCGCAGGTCTTGGAAAGAGACTTGAAGGTGTTGCGGCCAAGGATGGAATTACCAGTTGCACTTTTAGCATTGCCTGAGCGCCCTACAAATACCTAGAGATTTCCCTAATCTGGTATTGGTAATGCTAAAAGTGCAAAATCTGTTATTGGTATTGGTATTGGTAATTCTAAAAGTGCAAAATCTGGCATTGGTAGCGCGCACGGGCAATTCTAAAAGTGCAACTGGTAATTCCATGCTTGGCCGCAAGGCATTCAAGTCTCTTTGCAGACCTGCCCCTGTTACAGCCACTTGTCAATTGGAACAAGTCACGACGAAAGACGCAGAATATTGAATGTGACCGATATGCCAGATGAGTATCTTATATATTTATTATTTAATGCCCTTTGCACCAAGGACTTTTGAATTAATAAGAGATCTTCGGATTATTTTCTTCTCGTTTCTCTGGCTTCTGAGAGGCTTTAATGGTTGAACATTTTTGGAGGTTCTAAAATTCCTCTATTGCTTTTGATTTCATATGAAGATTCAGACAGTGGCAAAAATAAACAAGAAAAATTCCGAGAGCTCTTGAACATCTTCAAACGCTGAAGCCGAGACCTCTGAAGATCTTGTTGGCGCTAATCCCTTTTCTTGTAGAGCTGCTGGTGCTTTGGCTGTCTGTGCTCTCCGCTATCTATATGAAGGAAATTGGGTAGCCCTGCTGGATTTCACTGCTGATGCATCTAGAAAGCGCTATAGAACATACTCTGGACGCAATAAAACACACGGGCATCCCTTTAATTCCTTGTTATTCTTGTGGTATGAGACCCACGACACTCTCTTCCTCTTTATCGCGTGTACGCAAGTCTTGTGGTTATTAAATTATTTAGCCTTTGGAGCTTGGAATCAGGACTGATGCAGGCCTTCCCTTTTTCTAATTTATTCTCGCTTTTCTGCGGTTATTGATCGAGTTCGTGATCCCCACCTTTCATATTCGTTCCTTTTCGTCTTTCAGCTTTGCATTAATTCGTTGCGTTCAAATCGTAAACATAAAACCCTAACCCTAATTGCATCAAACCCTCGCCTTCCGTGTCACTCCTGGTCATTTAAATTAAGTTTATTATACGGTTATTCATGAATAAAACAAACCATGTAATTTTGAATTTGAGATTGTCAATTATTAACTTCATTTAATTATATGGATCCGGAGAACAAAAGATATTATTTTAAAATATTTTTTTAATAAAAAGAAAAATTAAGGTAGCTACAGTTGATAAATTCGAATTTATAATAAGTAAAATTAAATTTTTCACATTAATAAGATAAAAAATTAAAAACAGATTAATATATTTAAAGAAATTTTTTATGGAGATTCTCTTACATGGTCACTGTTTATCAATAATTGGTATTTACAAAATTATAACATATTTTAAAATTTTTATAGAGATTCTTTTACATTATCACTGTTTATGAATAATTGGTATTTACAAAATTATAATTTATTTTATATAATTTTTTAAGTTAATCAATTTAATTAAAAAAAAATATTATATTTGAAATAAATCTATTAAAATATTGCATAATAATTATTGATAATTAAATTAAAATTTTGAAAATTTTACTCTATATAAACAAATTATAACTAAATTTTAGTTTGTAATAAAAAATAAACTGATAAATAAAATTCTTTTAAGGAAGCTCTTGCAAAACTATCACTAATTCTAATATATATAGATTTCTTAGTGTATGTTGTTAATCTTCTGTAGTCAATTTATATATATATATGTATGTATGTATATTGTTAATTTTTTTGTAGTCAATTTTTTTCAATTAGTAATGGATATCTTTTGGGTAATAAGATTTATTTTACTTGGTAATGGATGCTTCTAACATTATTATGTAGTTGGAATTCTTTTATCTTAAAATAGATGGGAAAATTACTTATAACCTAAGTGTTTAAGTTTTTTATTTCTTTTTTCTAATAAAAATTACTAAAAAGAATCTTTATAATTATACGAATTTCATATAAAAAATAAATTAAAAATTAAAAATAATGAAACAAATTTAAACAATTAAAAAATAAAATATGAAGATTCAAGATTTAACTAAAAATAAAAGAAATGAAAAAGCATAAACAATCGGAACTTGGAAAAATTACACCTTGGCATTAAACCCATGAAATATACAATGAAAAGCTAATTGAGCACAACTTCTACTGAAAGAGCGAGTACTGGAGTGGTAGACTTGGAAACTTTGCAATGAAGATCCGTAATCAAGCAAAGGCTGGATTTCAGAGCAGGTCGGACCAAAATAACCTTCCGAATAACCTTCAAAACATGGACCAAGTTTTGTTCATACCCTAGAAAAATCTGAATTGAGTTTCTCCAATCCACAACCACAGAAGTCTAAAAAAAATAATAAATTATTGATAAATAATTAAAATTTTGGAAACTTGTTCTACATGAGATAAGGCTAATAAAATTAATGGATAAATACCTATAACTAATATTGAAAATGAATTAGTGTTATATATATATATATATATATATATATATATATATATATATTCGTGGATTTCTTTTACTTTTTGGTGGATGTTATTAATATCATGGGGTAATGAATATTTTCATAAGCTAAATTTTTAGGTTTTTTTCTTTATTTTCTTCCTTCTTCCTTTTCATTTTGATTTTTTAAAAATTAGGAGTATTTTGTCACATATGTCAAAATCTTAATCTCACCAGGAATCACCTTATAAAGTCTTTATAATTGCTTGAGTTCAATGGATAAAATGAAGGAGAAAAGAGCTAAAAAATAAAATAGAATTAGTTACAATGATTAAGAAAAAATTCAAATTGTTAGAAAATAAAATATTAGGGTTCAATTTTGAGCTAAAAATAACGGAAGATGGTCAAGTCCCATATGGGCTTCCTCAACAAGGCTACCGAGGATCAAACCGCATGTGGGGTGGTTGTGCCATGTGCTAAGGGGGAGGAGACATGGTTAAAAATCCAGCAAGCTAAGGGTTGGTATGGCTATCATGGGTGATGGCTTAGATGTCCCTCGGTCATGGATCCTAAACCCACAGGTCAAGGATCACATACAACTCGACCAAAAAAAAATGGAAGATGAAATAAAAGAATTGGCCTAAGCGGGTGCGATCATGGGAGGCAACTTAGATGCCACTCGTTCATGGTTCCTCAACCTACAGGTGAAGCCGAGAGGAGGATCATAGACAACTAAAAAAAAAAAAATTAAAATAATGGAAGATGAGATAAAAAAAATGGAAAGCATATACAATAAAATAGTAAAGATAATTGCACCTTGAGATTAAAGAGTTAAAAGAAAAATAAATAACAATGCTACCCTAAGTATGATAGATAATAAATTAGGGATCAAACCCATAAAAAAAAAATTGACAAGATAAATGAGCTAGATAATGAGTGCAATAAAAAAAACCTTGAATTTTTTTATTACTAGTATAGAAGAGTAGAAAGACGAGGGCATATTTAAAACAGTAAAATGAACTAAAAATTAAGCCCCAAATTAAAACAATTTATGCCATAGAACCAAGAATATTGGGAAAGATATTTGAAAATAAATATAGACATTGTTAAGGTCCTTTGTTTCCCATACATAGTAAAACAACGAGCCTAAAAAGGAGAGGAATATTTATAAATTAAGACTTCATCATAGCATACAAAGTTGAATTAAGAAAGGAGGTTCAAAACTATAATGGGAAATCATTAGAAATAATAAATTATAATTAGGGATAGAGATCAAACATGAATAATAAATAGAAATTTGGAATGCTCTCGATTCTCCTTTAGAATTTAGTGGATTCCCATGGTTTAAATATACTATGGTATGTTATCCCTAGTGAAACTCATATTACTTTTATAATTAAAAATTAACATAATGAAAGTTTCTCACATAGATAAATTCGTTCTGTGGTCAACCAGAAATTTAAAAAAAAATGGAGAAATAGACTATTACATAAAATAGAGTATCTCTTATCATACTTGACTACATAAAATAGACATAGACTCCCTCAATAAATACTTTGGAGGACAACCTCTAACAATCATGTTAAAAAAAATTATATCGCATTTTTGGCGACAAGGCTTTCAAATTTCTTTCGAGACCTCGCCCTATTACAACCCCTTATCAATTGGTACAAATCTCAAAAAAATATGACAGAAAATTGAATGTGATCGATATGCGAGGTAGCTTATTTATTTATTATTTAATGCGCTTTTCCCCCATTCGATAACTTTCGTATCAATAAGACATCTTTGGATTATTTACTTCTTGTTTCTCTAGCTTGGCTTCCCAGAGGTTATAATGGATGAATATTATATGACAAGATTCTAAGATTTCTCTTTACCTCTTGACTTTATATGAACGTTGAGACATTGGCAAGATTAAAAAGAAAAAGTTCCATGCCTTCTGATTTTGGGGGAACTGGGGAAACACTGTTAGCGATGAAATAGGTAACCTGACCTCAAAATGGGAACTCTAGCCCAAAATGTCTCAAAAAACATGAAAAAACACCCCAAAAACAAAAAGTGTGTCTTCCAGAACACGCGTGGTTTTTTTTTAAGGTCAAATTTCAACATTTTATAAAATTATGCTAAAAACAAAATTGTTTGTTGAAAAAAGGACTGAAAAAACACCCTCAAAACAAAACCAGTTGATGCTGGAATAACAAAAAAAAATTTGTGTCATAATTTTGACACTTGTAACAATGGAATTAAAGACAACATATTAGGACATTTTTTAAAATCGTTAATTTCTAAAATTTTTGATAAATGATGTTAAAGATAAACAAATACATGTCTGAAGGGCTTATCATTTCGAACAATTTTCATCCATGTTGTTAAACATAAAATATCTTGACTTTAAACAACCCCAAAATTGTAATTATTGTCAACCATAACCTTAAAGATAAAATTTGGTAGCGCATAAAAACCTTAATGAAGAGTTGTAAATCTAAAGTTTTTCAATCTTAAGTGTTCAACATACTTGAACATTGAAATTATGGAGAAATTATAAGACTTAACAATTTAAAAAAATGAATAAGTAAATGAAAAAATTATTATTGAACAGAAACAAGTAAGAGTAATTTTAATTTTAAAGGATAAAAACTTATCTTTTTTCAAATCTTAGCATAAGACAAATTTAAATATAATTTCAACCAAAACCTAAAAATCAAGCATCAAAACAAAGTGTTCTATTTCAATGACGCATATAATTATTAAAACTTTTAAAAGTATCTTATACCAAATGGTAACAGTACATAATATCATGGTAATATCACTGCATAATCTAAAAATTCAACATTAGTTTCTATTTTCTATTTTACTTAGAATTAAAATATCAACATTGGTACATTCAATATAAACATTAATTATTTTTGTAATTCATTGTTAAATTGTCGATATTCTAAAGAAATGAATTCTTCATAATTAAAACATATAATCCAACAAACATAGAAATGTCTCATAACTTCATGAAAAATGAGATGGAAGTCAAAAATTTTATTTCAAGTTATCATGCAAACATCAATTACATAAAAGTGTCTTAGATAGTTATTCAAAATTAGCCATAGGTTTTGGCACACCATCATAATCTACATCTTCAGATGAATGGCTCGATGCAGCTGAAGATGATCCATATTCTTCTCTTTCATCAACTAGTGCTCCATCTGAGTCAACATGCATGCCCACCATTTCAGAGTTCAAAAGTCTTGTAGATCTACGTCTACATTCTGTAGAGTCCCATTTCAGCAGTAATTGTTCTGGTAGCAATTTATTCAAAATATTTATGGTCTGCAACTGAAGAGTTCCTCTCTTTGTCAAATTGAAGTCATACACAAGTATGTCAACATCCTCCAATTTTAAGACATCTGTGCGGCGACGATTTATATTTGTGCCCTTTCTTTTTCTCTTTCTGCCAATTATTTTTTCCACTACCATCTCTAGCTTGTACACACCATTGAAAGGGTGGGTACTTGTGGCATACCAATGTACATCAACAGTTGTAATCTCTTCATTTTCATTAATGACCTTTATAACCTTGGAAATCCAAAATGGATAGCCAAGTGGATCTTCATCTGCTAACACTGCTATCATGCAACCCTCCTTAAGATCTTGCACAGAACCCCTGTAAAGGTCTTCCATGGCTTCACGTTGTGCACGTGATCTTCTAGAACCGATATAGATTTCTCTTTCCTCTACCTGTGGGGAATTAATAATAGCTTGAGGCTGTTGTTGTTCAACATTGTGTGTTTCCTGATGTTCATGTTCATTTGGCATATTGCAACCCTCCTTAAGATCTTGCACAGAACCCCTATAAAGGTCTTCCATGGCTTCACGTTGTGCACGTGATCTTCTAGAACCAATATAGATTTCTCTTTCCTCTACCTGTGGGAAATTAATAATATCTTGAGGCTGTTGTTGTTCAACATTGTGTGTTTCTTGATGTTCATGTTCATTTGGCATATTTTGTGGCCAAAAAAAAAGAGTCTTCAAAAGCGTATCCTCATTTACTGATCTTGAAATCATATCACTTTGATTACTGAAAAAAGACTCCCACCAAACTGAATCAGCAACATTGAAGTATTCATATGTATCTCTAATACATCTTTTAATTTCCTCTAGACATTCAAAATAATTTATGTCTCTCTTCTGCCTTCGTGCATTATGGAGTTCAGAAACTGACTATAATAACAATATCTTTGATGAAAACATTGGACGCTCTGGAATGAACTTCAAAAATGCTAAACCTGATGATGGTCCCCATTCTTCAATAGTTGAATACTTCTTGCCCCATATAAGTGTTATCCCATCAATTTTTTGATACGAAATTGATGCTGGAAGCTAATGTCGTTAAGTTGTTCAATGCATTTCTCCTCACCATGTGATCCAAAAATAAACCTTCGCATGTCAATAGTTTCTTCCAACACATGAAAAACAGGCTCTGGAATATACGATTTCTTAATACATTCAATTAATGATGGCAGGCTCCCAACACCTTTGCTCCTCAATGTTACTGAAAAACGACTAAACATTTGATCAATATGATCATGAGTATACCCAACAAGAAGGAAACCAACCTTTATCTTTTTAAAAATCCCCAATTCAACAAGCATGTTTAGATACCCAAAAAGAACTTGATTTTTGTTCTCACGACTTGTGTTGTCTAATTGTAAATACAAAACTTCAGGAAGAATCCCAGACCAATGAGTAACCACATCATGGATTATAGTTGTGGTCAGATTTGCATCATTGTGAATATTTGGAGTTGTGAAGAAAACTCTTGGAAAGATCTTCTCATTAAATACCATGCAACCAACCAAGTGAAACTGAATGAAATTTTCCTCCTGTAATTTTTTTGGCATGCAGACAAAATGTGGAAGAAGTGTTTTCTTTTGGTCCATACCATCAATTATCAATCCCAGATATTTATTTGGATGATCATAACACTTCTTTCGATGTTTATACAACTTTTGCCTTTCACTTGTTTGCTGATTGCGATGGTCTTGAAGTTCTTTGACAACGGAATATGTACATAAAATAAAATAAACATATGAATAAATATATTTTCATAGTTGATAAGTATCAAATTTTAAAAAACAATGTTTTGAACACATATCTCTTTCCGCCCCTTGACATTTATCTCTTTTTGCTTTAAGAGAAGCACATGTGCTGCAAATCCCCATCCTTGTCTTCTTAGGAATACGAACATTGTTGAATTCAATTTTCCATATCCTTGTAAAATAAGAATATGTAATAAAATTACCAATTCCTTCAACAGCTTCTGCATAATCTTTGTATAACATGAATATTTCTCGTCTTGAGAAATTATCTGGAATATGTATTGTGTCTTTATTTGGCATACACTCTCCATGATTTGAAAAGAAGTCTTTCATCCATGTCTTAGCAATATTTGAAAACGGCCCCACCTCCCGTTTATAATGTGCTTTTGAATAATATGTGGGATCCCTTTCCAATCTATCCTGTATTCTTGACAAATGACAATTACCAATTGAATACAACATTTTGAACGCCTTTCTACAAAGCAATACATTCCCAATATGATAATCATAACTTGCTAGTGTAGATTGCATGCAACCCACTAAATATGAATTTTGCATGCTTTTATTCATTGACATATATGTTTTCCTTTTCTCCAAAGCAAAGTTGAAATCCATATTTTTCAAGCAATCCCTTCGACAACATTCACTTGAAATCAAATGAACAACAGAACTTCTTGTCATGAGATATTTTGTCCTCGCCCTTGTATAACTGGAATGCTTTGGATTGATATGAAAAGGTCTACTCCTACTCCTAGTTGCAATATTTTCTTGCAACGGCTTCATCATTCCATCATCCCTTGTAAAAGTAGTTTCATCACCATTAGGAGGAATATTATCCCCACTATCATCATCCTCAACATAGTTAAGAAATTCATCAACATCATTGCGTGGAAAATTTTCTTTACCATCATCAGTTGAAGAAAAAATTTCACAAGAATCATCGACACTTTTGTAACCCTAACTCAAAATAAATTCTTCACCATCTTGACCCATGCTTTCAAATTCTTCCCTGGGAGGATTCAATTCTTCATCACCATGAGTGTCTTTGAAATGGTCACTTGGAGAAAATGCAATATTCAGATCTGTACCTCTAAAATTATCATTTGCAAGAAACTCTTCATCCTCCCCTTCCTCAGTGGTGCTCTCATAATCCTTCGGATTAGGCATAAGTGGAAGCTTTGAATTTGTATTCACTAGAATTTCTTCATCCTGCCCCTCCCCTTCCTCACTGAAGCTCTCATAATCCTTAGGATTAAGAATAAGTGAATGCCTTGAATCTATATTTATTGGAAATTCTTCATCCCCCCCTTCATGAGTGGTTAAATTATAATCGTTATGATTAGGATGAAGTGAAAATTTTAGCTTTGGAAATTCATCCCCGTCTTCATCAGTGGTGTTGGCATAATCCTTAGGATTAGGACGAAGTGGATATTTTGACGCTGCAAATTATTCATTCCCCTCTTCCTCAGTGGTGCTAACATAATCCTTAGGATTAGGACGAAGTGCATATTTTGACTTTGCAAATTCTTCATTCCCCTCTTCATCTGTGGTGTTGACATAATCCTTAGGATTAAGACGAAGTGGAAATTTTGACTCTGGAATTTTTTCGTCCCCCTCTTCATCAGTGGTGCTTGCATAATCCTTAGGATTAGGATGGAGTGGAAATTTTGACGCTGTAAATTTTTCATTTCCCTCTTCATCAGTGGTGCTGGCATAATCCTTAGGATTGGGATGAAGTGGATGTTTTGACTCTGAAACATTATCATTCCCCTCTTCATCAGTGGTGCTCACATAATCCTTACGATTAGAACAAATTTGATATTTTGACTCTGGAAATTTTACATCCCCCTTTTCATCAGTGGTGCTGGCATACTCCTCAGGATTAGGATAGAGTGGATATTTTGACTCTACAGATTCTTCATTCCCCTCTTCATTTGTTGTTCTCGCATAATCCTTAGGATTAAGCTGAAGTGGATATTTTTCATCTCCCTCTTCATTAATGGTTTCCTCATAATCCTTGGGATTAGGACGAAGTGAAACTTTTGACTCTGGAAATTCTTCATCATGCCCTTCATCACTGTTGCTTTCATAATCCTTAGGATTAACAGTAAGTGGTATAACTGGCGCTCGATTTACAGAAATTTCATTTTGCTGCACCTCTCAATTTTGTTCTCATCATCTTTAGGATAACGACCAAGTCGATTTTTTGACTCTCTATTCATGGTGAATGAACTCCCGTTATATTCATCACTCTGAATAAAGTTGTTGCGTGGCGAAGATGTTGATGTTCTAGAAAGAAAAACTTCGCTATCAGAAGAAACCATGGATTTCAACAAGAATAGGTTGAATGATACAAATTCCTCTCCCACTTACAATATATAGTTTAAAGACTGAAATTTTCCCTCCAAAAAAATTCGCGAAAAAAATTTCCCTCCAAAATTTCCCCCCAAAAAATTTCGCGAAAAACTTTCCCTCCAAAATTTTCATTTCAAATATTTGGTACAAATATTAGTCAAAAAATGTATTTAACATTTTTTTTAATAAACTGTTTATGTTGAAATATTTTACCGATATTTATATTCAAAATATCCACAAAATATTTATATCATGGATGCCTTCCAAACTAAAATAATGCTTTTATTTGAATGATTTAACATTGACTAGATGTAAGTATTAACTATAATATTACTATAATACCTACATGCAAATATTAACTATTCTAACTATAATGACTACATGTAAATATTTTAAATTTTAAATTTTAAACTTACGTTATATTCATCTAAAATTTATTTCAAAATTTATTAATAAACTATTGGTCTTCAAATATTTCACCATACTTTCTATTCAAAATATTCACAAAATATTCCTTTCATGCATGTCTTCGAAACTAAAATAATTTTCTTATTTGAATGGTTTAAGATTGACTACATGTAAATATTTATAAAAATAACATGTAAATATTAACTATTTAAACTATAATATTAACTATAATTAACTACATGTACATATTTTAGATTTTAAAATTTAATCCCATGATTTTAAACATTGATTACATGTAAATATTAACTATGATAACTAAATACAAATATTAACTATTTTATCTACAATATTAAATATAATTAACTACATGTAAGTATTTCATATTTTAATTTTTAATCTGAGATTATATTTGAATTATTCAACATTCAGTACATGTAAATATTAAATAAAATATTAACTATGATAACTACTTGCAAATAATAAGTATTTTAACTATAGTATGAACTATAATAAACTAAATGTAAATATTTGAAATTTGAAATTTTAATCCCACATTCGTTAAACAGTAAACCAATCAGACAATATTTGCTATTTAAAAGGAATGATTGTTTCTATTCATCACATCACATCAAGTTTTCTGGTATTTGTTAGAGCAAATTTATGGAGGTGTTGCGTTGGCATTGGTAACTTCGTGGAGGCATTGCATTGGCATTGGAGGCGTTGTGTCGCTATTGGTAATTTTGTGGAGGTGTTGCATTGGCATTGGTAACTTCGTGAAGGCATTGCATTGGCATTGGAGGCATTGTATTGCTATTCGTAATTTTGTGGAGGCATTGTGTTGGCATTGGTGACAACAGCTTTTTTCATTTCAAAGGTTAGTTTTCCTTTTATTCTGTCAATTTAAAGACGATTTTGGGGAAAATATAATTTTCTATAGTTTTTTTGTGTCCAAAAACTACTTTTTAAAGGTTTTTAGGTTCAAAAACCTTAATTTTTTAATATTTTTTTAGTGAAGAAAATGCAAAAAAAACCAAACTTTTTAGGGTTTTAAGAACAAAAATTTAGATTTTTTCTTTCTTTTTTAAGACTTATAAGTTCATCTAGACAGAAAAATCCATAAAACGACCATGCACATAAAAAAAAGTAATATTATAACATTTTTTATTTGTTTTTTTTAATCATAAATATATCAGTGATTTCATTATTTATTTTTTTTTTTTTAATTTGAGAATTTTTTTATTTTATATTCTATTTTTTTCTTTTTTTTTTTTAAATTTTAAATTTTCGTTTTATTCTTTTTAATTTTAAATCTTTAATTTTTATTTATTTATTGTTTTGTTATATATATATATATATATATATATTAATTGTATTGTGATATATATATATATATATATATTTTTTTAATTTATTATATTGTTATATTAAAATAAATGTTTTTTTTTTTTTTTTTTTAAATTATATAATGTTTAGAAACCAGACATAATTGTGATTTAATAAATTGTTTTTTTTTTTAATTTGTTATATTTTGATATTTTTAACATTTTTTTTATTATTAAATAATGTTTTAATAATTATATTATATAAAAAAAAAAATTAAAAATCGAAATTAAAAATAAAAATAAAAAACAAAAAAAAAAATAAAAAATAAAAAAAATAGAAAAAAAATAAAAATAAAATAAAAAAACAAACGCGCGCAGGGGGGCTGGCCAGGTGGCACCACGGGGGCGGCCCAACTAGCCTCACGGCCCCGGCTGGGCTGACTCCGTTGCGCCGCCCGGCTGGCCCCCAGCGCCCAGCGGGCGGGCCTGCGCTATTCATTTTTTAAATTTTTTTAAATATTTTTGTTTTTAATTTTTATTTTTTTAAATTTGTTTTAATAAAACTTTTTTTAATTTTGGTTTTTTTTTTTTTTTAATAATTTGTTTTAATAAAACATTTTTTAATTTTGATTTTTTTAAATTTTATTTTGTTCTTTAATTTTTTTTTTTAATTTTTTTTTAAACAATTTGTTTTAATAAAACAATTAAAAGTTCATAGAAATATTGTTATATAAAAAAAAATAAAAAATAAAAATAAAAAAATTGTTATATAATATAATAAAAACATTGTTAAATAATAATTGTTAAAAATTTCAAAATATAACAAATACATATATATCAAAAAAAAAAAAAAAAAAATCATTAAACAACAATTATGTTTTGTTTTTAAACATTATATAATTGAAAAAAAATACAATATAATAAATTAAAAAAAAAAAACATTTGTTTTAATATAACAATATAATAAATTAATTAAAAAAAAAACTATATAACAATACAATTAAAAAAATAAAAAATATATATAATATTATAACATTTGTTATAAATAGTTAGTAACTTTTTTTTTTTTTTTTTAAATATTAAACAAAAACTGAAGTTTGAAAATACTAGTTTATTTTTTTTAAATTATTTTATACAATTTAAACACATTTTTAAATTTTTTATAAAATGTATTCAAAACATATTATATAGATATATATACATATGATTTATAATATTTTGTTTTTAAATGAAAATTTTTATAGTTAATTTTACTGCTTTAATTTCAAACTATTTAGTTTTAGAAATAAATTTTGTTTATTAAATTTATTTTATCCGCAATATTTTTCCATTAACTAATATATATATATATATATTATCAGGAAAATGGCATCAAAAAAGATTTCTGTGAATGTTTCTGCACCTAGGGCAGCAGCTCCCAAATCTACAGCTGCAGCTCGACGCACTATGGATACAACTCCCAAATCTAAAGTTGCAGCTGGACGCACTATGGATACTGTTGGACGCAATAAGGATATTATTGCACACACTAATAAAAGTCAAGCAAGTGGGGCACCAGGTTCATTAAAGCTTATTTCTGATTGGAAGGTCGAGGAAATAGATAAAACTGATTTCTCATGGTATCTTGAAGACGGTGAAATGGAGGCTGATATACACATCTATCTGATTTGTGGTATGATTGACTTAAATGAGTCATACGATGTGATGGGCAGATTACGAGACATATGTATGGTCCCGAATACAAACACTATTTATGTTCTTGCAAGGAAGGCTAAAAAACGTGAGAATATTAGATATCGTCTATCAATCGTCAAGTATGACACAGATGAAATATCTTCAAAATTTTCTGAAGAAATATCAAGAAACATTGCAAATAACATTGTAAGTATGCTTATTTTTATTTCCTCTATGCATTATTATAAGGATGATTCAATTTTTTATAAATTATTAATCATTGACATGTTTTATTTTGTTTCATAGGATTTTGTTCCGGGTCTTTCAAACATGTTTGATGGTATTTATATGTTGGTGCCAAATGTTATGGATGTGATCAAAACTTTCCACAAAGACAAAGCAGAGGAAAGGAGATTGAAGCAAAGAGCAATAGCTCGTGACACTGCAACAGTACAAAGAGGGGATCAACCAAGAGTCAATAAGGTGGGTCAATCTAGTAAACTTAAACATGTTTCTTTAGAAGGTGTCGAACATGAAATAGAAAATTATGATAGAATTAGTGAGGAGGAGATGAGAACTATTGTGCAAAAGGAGAAAACAGATCAGACACCAAAAAGAAAAATTTCCAAAGATGTCTCTCTTTTACCTCATGAAGGAGAGCTTGTTTATAAAAAAACTGATATGTTATCCAATAAGACTAGGAAATCAAATATTGGTGAACCTGTAAAGGTCGTGAGCAGTAGTGAAGAACAAATTGAAATCTCTCACGGAAGAAGAGAAATCATAACACCAGGTGCTGAGTTAGAGGATGGCATTGTTAAAACAAAACAAAATGCTATTCGACGAGAGTTGAGGAAGAATAAATTAATTCTTGGTGGCCAAACATTTGAGCTTAATGTTAACCAATTTTATGGCCCAGATGAAGGACAATCTCAATATCAAATTAGAAAGGCCCATCACCTACATGTACATAATCTGAAAACATTGTTCAGGTTCAATCCATCTGCGCATGTGGTGGATTATGTGGTTCTTGTCGATCCATGTCAGGTTCCCAACAAACAAGAATTTGACAAGGCAAAATGTTTTGATTATAAATATTATGTAATTGGAGGAAACCATTCAATAGAGGCTAAAAGACAATTGATTGCAGAATATCCCAATAACTATCTTTTTCAAACAGTGAAATGCATCATTTACGTTGGCTTAACAGAAATGGAATCAAATTTATTGGCATGGGATCATAATGCAGATAATGAGTACAGAATGAAAATGACTTTCATCCAAAGGTTCAGATTTATTCATAATGAATTCATAGAATAATGTGGTGGGGATAAGACACAAGTTAGTGTAGCATTTCGAAAGGAATGTTTAATGGAAACAGGTTATCAAATTGATGAAAAAAAAGCAAAAGATGGAAAATTGAATACAAATCTCTTTAGAGGCACAAATCACATTTTTCAATTGACATTTAGAACTGGAGAGGTATGGGATTTGATTGATAATATTTTTGATTGGTGGGAGAATATTTCCATAAAAAATCAGAAGGTTAGAAAGAGTAAACCCATAATATGTACCAATAGTAAGGGGGGTCCTGAAATGAAGCAACTTCCAGAGGATATGACTATTACACCTTGGAGAACAATGCAAGGTGTGAAGGATGATAAATTAGCCTAATCAGTATTAGCCCGTGTGAAGTCGGGTGAATTATTAATGGAAGAAATGTGTGCAGAATTTCAAAAGTAAGTTTCTTGAATTATTTCTTATTTTTCTTTCATTATAATTTTCTTTTAAATAAAACATAATGATGTTGATAGAATTTGTTATACATGTCAATATATTAATGCTTTTAACTTGATTTATTCAATCAGAAAATTTTTATGAAAATACAAGAACACATGGTTAAAATGTTGAATGAAGACAGTTGGGATGCTGTTGTACGCAACTACCCAGAAGCAAGTTCTACATCAACACTAAAAGAGTTTTATATTGCATTCAATAAGGTATGTTGATTTATAAATTTATTTTATTCATATTTAAACTATTTTTATTTTATTATTTATACATATCTATATATACATTTTTATGTCATTAAAGATGTCGAAGAAGGATGGAAAGGGAGTACCAGATACTTTCAAAAGCTTTATTGAAAAAATTAAGATGGAGAACATGAGAAGGAAGTGTCTTATGAATGTTGAACTAGATCCTACTCTTAATCATTACATTTGGAATGGGCTCGACAGTGTCCAATATCAAATAATACAAGGTGATTGTGAAGACATTGCATCACTAATACCTAAAAGGGAATATGGCCTAGTTATTGCAGATATTCCTCATGGTTTCAATTTCCCAGACATTGAATATGATAGAGAACCATATAATTATCAAGCTTTTAGTAAAGTGGTTACGGGTTTTCAAGAAGTGACAACATCACCACTTTGGCGATTTGTGACATTTTATTCAGACACACAGTTTCCAATGTTATTAACAAGCTTCAAGGGTAAAGCAAACTCAAGGATGCAACTTACAGGGTAAGACTTTGAAATTGTATGCTTGATTCCTCCTAAAAATTTTTATTCATGTAAAATTTAATTGAACTTTTACTATGTTATGTTACAGGAAAAAGTCAAATATTGTTTCTTCTGAAGATCAGCCTATTATAAATGATTGTGAGTTCATCCATGTTGAATGTTGGACAAAAGACGATAGCTATAAGCATATTATTATGAATCAAGTAGATGGGAAGAGTCATAGTCAAGTATTGGTTTATGATGCAGTTGTAAGAAAACTAACATATGAGGATAAAGATGCAAAAGGAGATATAGTTAACATTTATCAAAAACCACAAGTATTGATTAACTATCTTATAGATCTATGTTCAAATGAAGGAGAATGGGTTTTGGATTTATTCTCAGGTTCAGGTAAGTTTTATTATACAAATTTAAATTTAAATATTGTCTTTTTTAATTTTTATGTCTCCATACTAATTTTCTTACTTATTTTTTTTGTGCTTGATGATTAGGTACAACACTAGCATGTTGCCTACTAAAAGGAAGAAATTGCATTTCCATTGAGAAAGACCCAGTTCAATGCAAATTTATTCAACAAAGAATTAATGCTCTTAAATTCCTTCCAGATGCGAAGCAAGAAGTTGGTTTGAGGAAAGGAGATTTTAATGAATCATGTGTGGCAAAAAAAGCAAAGGAACCTCAACCACCATTATATGGAATTATTGGAAAGGGACACTTTGGAAGATTTGCTGACATGAAAGATCCATTAGAAGACGGCAATGATCAAAATGAAGAAGAAAATGTTGCGGAAGAAGCCATCAATGTTGTTCTAGATGATGTTGAAGATGTATTAGTTGATATTGTTGATGATGTTTAAGTTATGATTGCAAACAAAGCTTATTTTTTAGAACTATTAATCAGTTTTACTTGTAATGTTTAGACTTTGATATTTTATGAGAACAACCCTTTTTTTTTGCAAAAAACATGTGATTGCTATTATTTTTTGACATAAAATTCAATAAAAATGTTGTTTTCTTAAGTTTTTTTGTTAAAATTCACCCAAAAAATTAGTTTATTTAACATGTTTTTTTCAACAAAAACTCTGTAAAAGTGTATTTTTTGCATTGTATTTATATTGAAAATTTGTATTTTTTTGTCATATGGTTCAAAATATTGGTTTTTAGCGACAATTTTTTGATGTGCATTGAAAAATTATTTAACAATACATAAACATGTAGAAAATATAAACTTTAGAATATTGACCCTTTTTCCATCTTTTATGTGTGTGAAAAAGTGAAGATATCATTACAAGTTTTTATTTTAAAAAAAATTATTTTTTTCATTGTTAAAACACAAGTACATAAATGCACTTTAAAATAAACATCTCACAGAAGAAGAAGACATTAGAAAATCTATAGTGTCAAAATCAATCCTATAAAAAAATGTTGGTGATGATACAACCACTATTCAAAATCGACATTAAAAACATCACTTAAAAAAATAATAATAATAATTTAAAAAAAAAAACAAAATGAAAAAAACTTAAAGTGCCAAAAACATACTCAAAATATTTTTTCTTGATTCTGCATCGCCACTTTTTCAAAATCAGGTGTTTTTCTTGATACTTCAAAAAGTAGGTAACAATGAGGTTACCTATTTCATCGGTAACATTGTTTTCACTATTAATATCTTCATGCATGTCAGTTCTGAGAAAGACCTAGTTGAAACATAGGGTAAAGGGAACATAACTATGAGTTGTATTATTAGCAAATTGCTCGGATACAATTATAAAGTCATGAGAAGGCCTTGATGGAATGCGCAATCAAGGAAGGCTGATTTTTCTATTTAATTGGGACCTATTTACCTAGGGATTGCGTTAGCAAGGTTGGGCTTAACAGAGGCTAAGAATTGGCTGAGTGTTTGTTAATTTTGCCTAAGCATTGCAAGGTAGTTTTGAGCAGGATCAGAGTGAGACAATCACGAGAGTGCATGATGTTCTCTGTGTGACAAAGAATTGTATTGTTTCATGATTCCTTGACATTATACAATATATTATAGTGGGGTTTTGAGTAGTTTATTTCCCCAAGAACATCTTGTGTTGTGGAACTTATTTACTTCTTTCTCTTACTTGCATGTGATTGAGAAATTATGTTTTATATTCCACAAATATTGTAGAAGGATTCAATATATTGTTTTAGTACATCACAAGCTTGGATTGAACCCATTAGTATAACTTCTATATGGTATCAGAGCGCCAAGAATCCAAATAGAAGAGATCGAGTTTGTCTTGAACAAGTTCAAATCTACAGATTTATTCTTCAGGATCTAGAAGCAGATCAAGATGTCTTTAAATGGCTTGAGACTCGAATATGAACTCGAGGTAAATTTGAATTATATTGCATGGAAGGAAAGGATAGAGGCAGTGGTGGAGGACAATGGGTTGAAGGAATTCATAGATACTGATATTCCCAAGCCCACAGCAATAGATGCCCAACTTCTTGATGCATGGCAGAAGAAGGTTGCAAATACGAGAAGGATCTTATTAGAGGGAGTTCGAGATCATATTTTCTCAAGTCTCCATGGGGAGGCAACTCCATATGCTATGTGGAAGGCCTTGACAGATCTATTTCAAAATAGCAGTGAGCAGAGGAAGTTTCTGCTGAAGGAAAAGCTCAAAAATATCAAGATGGAGGAGGGTGAGACGGTACCAACATACTTGTTGAAGTTCACTCAATGTTGAGATGAGCATGGAAGTGTTGGTGTGACACTATCCCAAGACGATTTGGTGAGCTTATCACTTCTAGGCCTTCCCAATAGCTAGCATAGTTACTAGGACTCTGTGAATGAGCAGGAGAAGTTACCAGACTAGGAGTGTTTGTGGTCCGAATTGGTAATATAAGAGATAAGGAGGAGCACTAGAGACGGGACCTCCAACACCAACAAAGAAGAATATTATGCATTAGTCAAAAAATGAAATAAATCCAAGGGAAATAAGTCCCAAGGAAAAGAGGGAAAGAGAGACTTGTCCAAGATCAAGTGTGTTCACTGTCACGAGCATGGGAACTATGCCTCGAATTGTTCACAGAAGAAGGCAATCAAGAAGGAGCCTCCAATTGCAGAGGGTGAAGCGTTGGATTCACAATTTGAGCTTGATTTTACCCTCATTGCATGCATGGCCAACACTGTAATGGGTTGCATGTGGCATCTAGACAATAGTGCCTCGTTCCATATGATAGGGAATAGAGATCTCTTTAGTGACTTGGAGGAGAAGGACCTCCAATAGAAAATAGAGTCTGTAGATGATGGGAGGTATAGCGCTACCGACATAGGTATAGTTACCTTTCAGAGGGAGTCTGTCTCCCTATCATACTAGCAAATGTTTTCTATGTTCTAGGCCTAAGGAAGAATCTTGTCTTCGTAGCAGTGTTGGAAAACCGTGGTTATGATGTGACGTTTAGAAAAGGAAAGGTTTTCCTAAAACACATACCCCTGGGATAGGTGAAACAGATCAGTGTAAGAGTCAAGAACCTGTATGCTCTCGAGGTTGAGGATGCATGCAAATATTTGAGGAAAAAAGTAGTGTTTAATGACTTGGTGGTTGAGAGGGGGGAATTATCACTCAACATGAAGCCTTAGAAGCAGTCTCAGAAGGTTGTGGAGCAGCCACAATTGGAGAAGCAGAGAGGAGACCGAGTGGAAGATTCCACTCAACCAAAGACCTCCAGGAGGAGGAAATTTCAAGCCAAATGGGAAGAGGGAGTACATGCAGCTATACCTCTAGGTGAGAGGTGGGGTGATGTGCAGATATAATCCCAAGAACAAATTTGGGCAGGGTCCATTGAGATGGTGTGTCTCATGGATCGAACCTGGCTAAAAGGTGCCCACAGTACAACAATAGTATGAAGGATCAGTTATATTGATGCAGCCAGATGCCAGAAAGACACAAATCAGTGACAGATGTCGGATACTGTAACGTAGTTCAGAGTTGGAAACAGTGCAGAGGGCATGGATGTAGATGTCAATAGCAGTGCGGAGATTTCAGTAGACAATGCAGTAACTAGTAGCAGTCAGAGACTCTGATGATAGATACATCATATTGATTTATTTGTTCGAAGGCTATACAGTTTCAAGAGTTGCAAGTGAAAACAACACTAGAGAAGTGTTGCATGCAGAACATTACAAAGGTACAAGATCGGGATAGATTGAATTCCTTTCTTGTTGAGAGGGAGTGTTGCAATTTACAACAAGAGACAGTGAAATTGGAAACCAAAAAGGACAAAACAAAATTCACACAGAATCGTGTGGAATTTCAGTCACACATTGGCGAGAAATTTAGTTACACATTAGTGTGAAATGTGAGTGTATAATTTATTTTTCCCTTAAATAAATTGGACAGTAAATTGTAATTTCATCTCATAACAACTTGTATCAATTAACTAAGTCATGATGATTGAGTTAGCTCAAGAAATTCGAATTGAGGGTCTAAGATGAGGCATGTAGAGTGATCCTAATATTTTTTGGGTCCAGTTGAAGTTGTAGCACTAGTGTGGTGTGAGTGTAATCAATTAACTCAAAATAATTGAGTTAAAATCACTTTAACTAGTTCTAACTAAGTGATTAATTAGTGAGAGGTCCAGTGAATTAAATTAGATTTGATTCACAAGTAGTGATCAATTAGATAACTGATGATTCACTATTAAAATTTGCATGCATGTCAGTTTTGAGGAAGACCCAGTTGAGACAAAGGTTAAAGGGAACATAACTATCAGTTTTCTTATTAGAAAATTTCCCAGGTGCAATTATAAAGTCATGAGAAGGCTTTGATGGATTGCGCAATCAAGGAAGGTTGATTTTCTTATCTAATAGGGGCCTATTTCCCTAGGGATTGCGTGAGCAAGGTTGGGCTTAGAAGAGGTTGAGAATTGGCTTAGTGTTTGTCAATTTGTCCTAAGCATTGCAAGCTAGTTTTGAGCAGGTCTCAGAGTGAGACAGTTAGGAGAGTGCAAGATTTTCTTGCTATGAGAAGGAATTGTATTGTTTCATGATTCCTTGACATTATAAAATATATGATATTGTGGTTTTAAAAAGTTGATTTCCCCAAGAACATATTGTGCTGTGGAATTGATTTAATTATTTCTCTTACTTGCATTTGATTGAGCGATCATGTTTTATATCCCGCAAATATTGTAGAAGAATCAGTATCTTGTTTTAGTACATCACAAGGTCAGATTGAATCCATTGGTATAATTTCTACAACCCATAGTTGTTGTCGAGCTTCCAGAGCATTTTTCCAACCATGGATTCTAATACTATGAACTCAACCCACCAAGGGCTTCCAAGACTAGTAACTCAACCCAAGTTGTTATAGGGCTTCCAGAGCGCTTGTCCAACCAATGCTTCCAGGAACTAGTAAATCAACCCACAACCATAAGGAACATGAGAATCAACCAGAAAAAAAAAAGGAAAGAAACCCAAAACACCATGGATATCCAATAAATGATAAGGCTAGGCAAAAGCATTGTCAATCTAGGTAATCATCCATGCCAGTGACAGATCATAACCAAGAAACCACATCCACATTCCATGCATGCCAAAACTAGCAAGAAAATCATAGATGAAACTTTGTACCTACAAGTAAAACCCATTGTAGCTATTGATCCTGATGTCCTCTTGTGCTTTCCTGCTTTTGCACCAAATCCCAAGTATGCCACACTCCTCCAAGAGTGCTTCAAGAAAACTCTAAGTTTCCAAGAGTACAAGAGATAGAATATAATGAGAGCTCCAAAACTAAACTGAGAAAAGAGTGCCAACTGATCCCTAGAATCTTTTTTATTAATGAGGTCTCTATTTTCATAGCAATAAGGTTTAATGTTTATATTTAAAAATACTTAGGAATATTTAATATTTATTTGGAATTATAATGTGATGAGAAAATTTTGGCATAGCTTGCGTGAGAAAAAAAATTCATGTCACATTATGAAGAACAACACTCATTGTTGCAATATGACAAAAAAAGCAATGTCACAATATGACAAACAAAATTATAGGTCGCAATGTGACAAAAAAAACCAAGATCACAATATGAAACACTGAAATCAACATCACACTGTCTCTATTTCCCATATTCATGTGCATGTGCCACTAATGCAACTAGACACTCGGGAGGGTTGGGGGAGATGTGGAACCCTAAAATCTTAGATTTTAAAGCATACATTTCCTGTGTAGGTATCATTTTATCGGGCCATTTGGTGGGTTCAAGCCATAGACTTCCCGTCATCAACTCATGTGCCCCTTATATTGGTAGGAGGAAATTTTGGGATCAAGTTTCTAGATTGGGCTTTTTGGGCCTTGAATCCTAAATAACTGTTGGTGATCTCAACTTTTCCATGGGTCAAGGAGAAATTTGGGGTGTAAAAGAAAAATATGATTGTATGACCGATTATTTCTTGGACATGTTGGATGCCTTTGCCCTTATAGGTATTTCTCTGCTTCCTCTAGTGCCCACCTGGCAGAATGTAGAACAGGGTTTGAGGGTATTTCCAAGCATCTAGACTGGTTTATGATGAGTATTTCACTGCATAGGCTTTTTGTTGGTCTCCAATCCAAGATTATCCCTTCTTTCTTCTCTGATCATCAAGATACCATACTTTCTTGGAAAGAGGTTGTTTGTAAATGATCATTTACTTTCAAATTCAATCCCAAGTGGTTGAAGATGAAGGACTTTGAGTCTCTTGTTTATAAGGCCTGGAAGAGGAAGATCTTACCTACCTTACTAGATAGGTTGTCTTACATGAAAAGATGAAGGGTTTAAATAAGGGCGTCTTTTCTTGATGAAATCAAAGAGTGATACTAACAACAAATCTCTCTTTGAAATTGAGGATTCAATGCTAATTTTCAATGATCCTGTTGATCCTCTCTATTTCTCTAAGCTATATCGTTCAAAAATTATAGAAATGGAGGGAACACAGTAGAAAATTATTTTATCATAGGAGGAAGATATTCGAATTAAAATTATGACATTATGGTTGGATGAGGGGGATAATAATTCCATATTTTTTAATATGTATGATAATATGAGAAAACATGTGAATTATATCCAGGTCATTTAGGATGAGGACACTCATCAATTCACAACTCAAAAGGATATACAGAGGGTCATTGTTAAACATTTCAGTGATTTTTTTATGCAACAAGAACATGATTTTCATGCTCAAGTGGAATTCATTAACCATGTGTTAGGGATGTACTCGACAACTAACAATGTTGAGATCGGAAAGTCGATAACCAAGGAGAAATTGTTGGTTGCTATTAAATATTGCGCTAGAGAAAAATGTCTCATCCCTGATGGTTGGGGAATGGATATTTTTCATCATTTTTCTGAATTGATGCCTCTTGATATTCTCATTGTCACTAAGGAATATCAGGTTAAAGATTTCATTTCTGGGGCCATCAATGCCTCTTTCATTGACTTGATTTCCAAAAATTATGACCCCATGAATTTTTATGATTACCGACCCATCTCTCTTTACAATTTCATTTATAAAATTATTTCATGCAATTTCAAACCGGTGTTGTAAAGAATTATCACTTCAGAACAATTCAAGTTTCTAGAGGGTCAGCAGATCCAAGATGTTATAGCCATAAGTAAGGAAATGTTAAGCCCCTATATTAATAGTGTAGCCCCTTATTATTTTAGTGTAGCCCCCCTTATTTTTATTATTGTACCCTTGTAACCCCCATTTTGTTATTATTGTGCCCTTAAATTATTATTGTTAGGTCGGCTAGGATTACATTGTGGCCCACTAGGATTACATTATGGCCCCATGAACTCCTATATATAGAAAGGAGGTTTTGTAAATTGTATGATCCAAGAATTGTTCATTTATGTAATTTAGTGGAGGTTTCCCCCTCGAAGTGGCTCATTTCTAAGGCGTTGATATCTCTTTTCTTCTATTTTTGGAGCTGGTTACACAACATTTGGTATCAGAGCTTTGGATTCTAGGGTTTCGCTGCTCCAAACAGGTCATCGTGGAATTTTCGCTATAAATTTTTTTCTACCAAGCTTCAGAAGCTGAAATTTTTAGGGTGCGAAGCTGAAATCTTGAGGAAGGTTGTCTAAACATTTCAGAGCTTGGTTCACAATATTTTCGGAGATATGATCTGTAGAAGTTAGGTCTTTTTTCAGACTCCTAAACAGGTCATCGTGGCATTTGCGCTATAACGTTTTTTATACGAAGGTTCAGAATCTGAAATTCATATGGTGCGAAGCTGAAATCCTGAGGAAATTCTTCAAAACATTTCAGAGCTTGGTTCGCAATATTTTTGGATATATGATATGTGGAAGGTAGTGCTTTTTCAGGCTCATGAATTGCATCTAAAAGAGGTGATCGTGGGAAAATTTCAATAACTCTCTCTCTGGGCATCGAATTGGAGTGCCGTAAAACTTGGTCGCAAGTACACAGACTGTAGTTTCTTGGCTATCAATTTCAGAGACAAAGGATGAAACAGTGACACGTGGCAAGTCGTACAAGTTCGCTCTATTGAACTAGTCCATAATTAGGTCATTGTGGGAGATTGGACACAACTTTGTCTTGGAGAATCCAAATTAGGTCAGACCTGTGGCATTCAAAAGAGAATTCAGAGGGCTACTTCAGTGCTGAATTTAAAATATTTAAGGGCCACAATCACATATATAATCTAATTTCAATATTGAGCTCCTCAAAAGCAAGAAAAAGGTGTGTATTGTTTTTTTCCGAATTGCATAAGTATTGTTTGAAGAATCAAGTTGAATTGATTCCAAGGGAATATTGGAGAATTTTTGTCAATAATGGGTTCTATTATGCCTCCAAAAAATAATTCCATACCCATTAAGCCCTCAGAAAGCTATACTATGACGCATGAGGAGGAAGAATTGCAATATGAGATATCAAAATTACGGTACCAAGTGCAACAAATTTCGATCTTAAGAAGAGAAACCGAAGATGAAATAGATGGTTTAAAAGCAGAAATGGAGGGTAAGTTGGATGGTTTGAAGGATCAAATAATAGCTAATATGGATGATAAATTAGTGGAAGATCACAGCGAGCATCAACAACAAGTTCTCGAACTCTCAAAGGATAACCCAACTTTGGTGCAGAATCTAATGAAACAACAGGAAGATCAACATCATATCGAAAGAAGTTCTGAAGCAGTAACAGAAACAAGAACTCGACAAGTACAATCAATTTCAAATTATCTCAGCAAGTGGAAGAACTTTCCTGTAGAATATTCCACATGGGACGATGAGAATTTTATACAGAAGCATCAAGAAATAATCAAGCGTTGAGGACAACACTTGTTTGAAGGAGTGGGGAATGTTAAGCCCCTATATTAATAGTGTAGCCCCTTATTATGTTAGTGTAGCCCCCCTTATTGTTATTATTGTACCCTTTTAACCCCCATTTTGTTATTATTGTGCCCTTAAATTATTATTGTTAGGTCGGCTAGGATTACATTGTGGCCCACTAGGATTACATTATGGCCCCATGGACTCCTATATATAGAAAGGAGGTTTTGTAAATTGTATGATCCAAGAATTGTTCATTTATGTAATGTATTGGAGGTTTCCCCCTCGAAGTGGCTCATTTCTAAGGCGTTGATATCTCTTTTCTTCTATTTTTGGAGCTGGTTACACAACAAAGAATGTTGAGATCGGAAAGTCGATAACCAAGGAGGAATTGTTGGTTGCTATTAAATATTGCGCTAGAGAAAAATGTCTCGTCCCTGATGGTTGGGGAATGGATATTTTTCATCATTTTTCTGAATTGATGCCTCTTGATATTCTCATTGTCACTAAGGAATATCAGGTTAAAGGTTTCATTTATGGGGCCATCAATGCCTCTTTCATTGACTTGATTTCCAAAAAGTATGACCCCATGAATTTTTATGATTACCGACCCATCTCTCTTTACAATTTCATTTATAAAATTATTTCTAAACTATTTCATGCAATTTCAAACCGGTGTTGTAAAAAATTATCACTTCAGAACAATTCAAGTTTCTAGAGGGTCGGCAGATCCAGGATGTTATAGCCATAAGTAAGGAAATGTTACATTAAATGAAAGTTTGGAAGCTAAAATCATGCCTTATTAAATTGGATTTGATCAAAGCCTATGATTGCATGGATTTGGAGCTTTTTAAGCTGGTGTTGATCAAAACTAATTAGTCACCTAACAACATAAAATGGATTATGGATTATATCAAAACTACAAACTTTAAAGTGATAATCAATGGACTTCCCACTCAATTATTTAGGGCTTACAGGGGTCTACGGCAGGGGTGTGCCCTATCCCCCCTATTTTTCCTTCTTATTGTATATTTATTGAGCCTAAAAATGAGGGATATGAGGAACAAGGGGATGATATCTCAGGTAAAAATTACCAGACACATTATTGTGTCTCATCTATGTTTTGTGGAAAATTTATTGTTTGGTGGGGAGAAAGAGTATGAAGAATGGATTCATATTCATAGAATTATTACTTCCTTCTGTGAGGCTTCTAGACTTATGATGAGCAAAAAAAATCCTACTCTGGTTCATGGTGGTAGGGAGGATTCAAAAACCAGGAAAATTTATAGCCTATTTGATATCTCATGCCAAAACATAAATTCCATTTTTTTGTACCTTGGTTTCAAACTTCAACCAAACAGGTATAGTAACAAAGATTGGGAATGGCTGGCCAACAGATTTGAGAAAAAACTACTAGGGTGGCAACATAAGTGGCTAATGTTGGGAGGGAGATTGATTATGCTAAAATTAGTGCTTCGAAACATCTCAGTGTATTGGATGTAGTTGTTCATGTTGCCAAGGGAGATTATACATAGGATTGAAACTGTTATGGCTAGTTTCTTGCGGCCAGGAAGTAAACAAATGGGTAAGATTCATTTGGAAATATGGTCATTGTTTTCCATGCCGATAGAGGAGGATGGAGGGGGCATCCTGGACCTTGAAAATTTTAATAAATCTCTAATTATAAAAAACATGTGGAGGGAAATGACTGGTACCAACCTCTGGTCTATCATATTTAGAGAAAAATATATATATGATCAATCATTATCAACATGGATTCAAAATGGAGCAAGGATAAAGGCAAGTATGTCTATTATTTGGTGTACCATGATGAAAAATCTCCACTCGCTGATGGTTTTCACTCGTTAGGAAGTTGGATATGACGCCGAAATCAAGGTGGGTCTAGATGCTGTGAAGGGTATGATAGGGAATCATTCCTTATATGTTTGGTTGCTTGATATCATCCATAATAGAGGAATTTTTACCCTACATTAGATCTATGACGTTCATAATATAAACATTGTACCACATGGATGGAAATAAACTAAGTTTTTGGGGCTTGAGGGTGTTTATGTCGTTGAATGGGATTCATATCTCCATCTACTAATACAAGCGGGCATATCCATCAATGAAAACAAAGATCGTATGGTATGGTATGGAATGCTCAAAAAGAGACAGTCGGCGGTAAAGGATACTTATCGAAGAATCTTTATAACCGAGAAGGATATCGACCAGAATAGGTGGTTTCAAGACACTTGGAAACCAGACCTTCCAAATAAGCTAAAGTGTTTTAGTTGGATGGTCTTGAATAATCGTGTGTTGATGTGGAAAAATCTTTAGCGTCAGGGATATGTAGGACCCGACATCTATATTTTATGCAATAGGGGGCCTGAGCACATGGAACATTTGTTTCTTTCCTACTCACATGTTGCGGTAGTCTAGGACAGGGCTCTAAATCATATAAAATTTCAGTGTGTCGACAATTTAAATCTTTGAGAGCTTGTATTTTATATTGGTATAAAAATCAAAATAAATACCATTCCCTTCCTCTCTATATATTTGGGATCATTTGCCGAGGTAGAAATGCAATAATGTTTTAATAGAAACAGTAGCAGTATGTGCAGATGTTATAAAAGCAGTGTCATATTTCAATGAGATTGGACTGATAAAGATGAAGGGGAAATATAGATAGGTTAGATTTAAATAAATATGGAGGGTTTTCCTTGTGGAGTTCTTCAATGGAGCATGTGAGAAGAGAAAATGTGGATGTGGTGCTTTCATTATAATTAAACCAGGTGTTGGGCCGTTAATATGCCATTATTATTATCACTTGTGAATGCTTATTCCACCCATTTCTACCATTCTTCATCACGTCATTTATTATAATTTATTATAATTTATTATTTAAATCCATTTTATAATGATTTATGCTCTTATGAATGAATATTATTTATTCTCCTTTATTTCTAATAAATTGATGATTATGTATGATTTTATCAATGATAGTTTTAATAAATTAGTTGTAACATTATTCACCATTTTTAGCCTCCAAGATAATTTTCAGATTGAAGATTTGATCATTAAAAGTGCCAACTCAGAAATTCGCTGGAATAAGAAGTGACGATTTTGCGGTTGAGATTCTGAGCAAATGAAGAAGAATCTGGAAAATCCGGAACATGGGTTTTGTCCAGAACGGACCCAATTAACTTTTCTAAATAACGGTTTGCCCAAATTCGGCTTGTACTAAGAGAAACGCAGGGTTCTTTGAGCACGATTTTCTCAGATTTGTTGTTGCGGCCGTCCTCCAAATCTCAGCTGCAAAGCCAAATTCGCCTTGTTCTTGTTGATAAAATGGTTAGAAGCAAACCAATTTTGTAATAGAATCATGTTGTAATTATCTCTATTGTAACCACTCTCTGCTCTCTTTGTATTTAAATCAAAACAGAGATCAGAGAGGGGGAAGGACTTTGAGGATGATTCGGGATGGATTCGAATGATGGAATTGAGGATTCAGACTTAGAGATTCAAGAATGAAGATGGATTATTCATGATAGGATAGGGATTGTTGCATTTCCATTGTAATCTTCAAAGCTTTTGCTGTTGTAATGATTTCACAATTTGAGGATGAATAAATAAAAGGGTTGTTGTTCATTCACCTGATCTGAAGTAGCCCAGCAGCATCCGCTGGCGGCTAAGGGCCCAGCCTCTGGTGGAGTGTGCTGTTGTTGTATCATATCTTTCCAATTTCCGCTGTGTGATGGTTTGATTTAGTTCCTATTTCTTTGAATCGTAATGCTTTACAGTTTCATGTTCTTTACTTCGCTGTTTAGTTTGGTTGATTAATTGCAAGAGTTTGCTTTTAAAGAGCTTTCCTAGTTTACTTTCAATGGCAGCTTTCCATTTCCTGTTATTTGCATTATCTTTGCTTTGGTGTGAAGAACGATCTGAAACTGTAGTGGGCATTGGCATTTGATGTCTAGTCCCCAGATTAATGATCTGTTCCTTGGTTACTTTTGGTTACATCAGTTTCCAAAGGGATGAGTTATTGTTACTGGACCCTTGACTGATACATTGCTTATTTTTTCGAATGCATGATTTAAGTCTTAAAATGCTTTGTTGTAAGTAGATTTTATTTCCAGCTTTCATTTACTTTTGGATTTTAAGCACTATACTGCAAAACATTACTCTTGAGTAAATAGCCGCCTCAGACTCAGTACACTCTTGAAACAAAAAGTCGTCCCTGGGTTGACAATTAATGTGAGGTAATTAGGAGTTACAAAGACACCTTTTTATCGCTCCACACCAGGTTTCTACTATCATTTTTGGTGGGAAGGAGGAAAAGGTACCAACAATAGAGCCTAGGTGTTACACAGCAATTTGTCATCGTCCCTACAATTCCCCATCCCGCACAATTGGAGGGATCATTCCGTGACCTGTGAGCAGAGACAAGACTTGAAAACACTTTCATGACATCCCTCTAAACATGAGCTTTCATTGCCTTGAAGACAACTCCTTGCAAAAAACCCTAAAAACACCCCTTTTTGCATTGGCGCAGGAAGCCAGTTCAGTACCCGCGCCAATGGGGGAAATCCTTCAAAGAGGGCGCGCCAATTGGCGCTCTGTCTCAGAGTCGCACTCGCGCCAACCATTTTAAAAATTGTTTTTTAAAAATAAATGGCGGAAGTTTCGTCCTAACCAATCCATCAACTGGTTCCTAATTTGAGTTGGGAGGTTTGGCTCTGGATTTCCATGTAGAGGAAGTGGTTTGCCACCTCTCATGGAAGCTTCCTTGAGGATAGAGCCAATCCCATGATTATAGGGATCTCAACTCTCCTTCCTCCATCTATAAATGCTTGCTCATCTTCTTTGCAAGCTAGTCTCCAAGTTCCCAAGAGCCTTATGCTGCAAGAGCCTTGATTTATTCCCTTAAGGCCAAATCCAAGCAAGGAGATTATTGTCAAGTATCCGAAGAGAGAGGCTTGTCCCATCCCCGACAGGATTTATCGAGACAGGTTCTGTTGACGACCCGCCGAAGGAGAATTCAGTGTCAGAGCTATGGTTGTATTCTTCTTTTGATGAATTAATGATAAGCGACTACTGGTTATGGTTCCACTCTTGTTCTTGATTATGATCATGAGTTATGTCTTCTCCGACTGACATATAGTTGTATATACTGGATTTTATGCTTGCGTTTGTTTTGTTTCTTGCGTGTGCAGGTGTCCAATCACGGAGATCGTGAGGATTGTGATCTGCCAGAGCTAAGGAACGAGAGCGCTACTTTTTCTACAAGCGACAGCGTTGGATTCCAGGCAAGCCTTCATCGTAAGTCAGTTTATTTGCAATTAGGAACCTGCACTATAGCGTGTTCGATTGTTTCTAGACCCGGTCTGGGCTAGTATGGATCGCCTCTGTCCGTAGAGGGGAATAACCTCTTCAAAAATTTGGTGACTCCACTGGGGAGACAGCTTGTTGTTTGCTTTGTAAACTATAGACGGAGCCTGAAGTACGGCCAGACAGCCTTCGAAATGCTTTTTCTATGCATTAACAAAGTAGATCAACGTTGCTTCAGTCAATCTCCGGTTTAGTTTATTAATTGAACGACTTGGAGTGTTGTCTTGTCTTTTCGGTCAATTCTTGGCCTTGCTTGCTTGGTCAGCCCTTTGGGCTGGTTTTTTCCGCTTGTTTGGCTTTTGTTTGGTTTTGTCATCACTGGTCTGTTTCTGGGACTGTTCTTTTTTATTTTTCCATAGAAAACTCGACTGGCGCGCTTTACAACCTGACAGTCACGCCCATTGGCGCATGTTGCTTGGGTATCACCCGCGCCAATTCGTTTATGGTGCTAGTTTCAGCCTCACAGTCGCGCCAATCCTGTGTGGTACTAGGTTTTGCCTTGTTCTGAGCTTTCTAAGCTTGACCAGTGTGTTTGGTCTTGTTTTTTCGACTGCATGAGTGTCTTGGAGCCCTGTTTGACTAACTGTGACCTCCATCCTTCGGTTGTTTGCCCATTTCCATCGATTTTGCATTCTAGCCCTAGGGCATCTAGGTGCTACTGTGTGTCGAGCCTCCCTTGGGAGTTTTTGGTTTTTATCGGTTCAGTCAACTTTGTGATCATTTCCCTGCATTCGTTTGTCATTTGTTTATCATTTCATTGCGCTATTTGAGTGATTGATTCTCCCTTCATTCGAATTCCACCTTGTCTCGCTTTGGGCCTAGATTACACGGCTCATTTGTGTCTTTGGGATTTTCTCGGTTTTGAGGGACTTTTGGTTGATTTGAGGTCTAATTTTGATTGCTATTGAGTGAAATTTTCTTGTTTTTCTCTCTTATCATCGTTTCTCAAATTTCTCTTTTTAATAGTTTTTAGTTTGTTTAGTGCATCTAGCTCTTAAACATTGAAAATAAAAAATCTCTTTTGCTCTTGATTAGTTAGTGCGAATCAAAATCTTTTCGGTGTTATTAGTGATTAGTAGCTTTGAAAGAGAAGTTTGTTTCCATTAGCTGCATTAGAGATACCACTGGTTGTTTCCTGATCATTTTGTTTGCGTGAAAAGCTCTTAACTCTCTTGTAATTAGCATTCATCGAACGAAATGATATACTGTGGCATGTAGTTTTGCATTTAGGAGATTTTGAGACATTACATTCGCTAGGGCCTGAAAACTGAAACGTAATTGAAGATAAACATTAAAATTTATTCAATTTACACTAAGGCAGCATTGAAACATTAACGAAATATTTATAGGTCTAGGCTAGAGACGTGTTCCGGCGTCTTTAAACCTAGTAGTTGTCGTTTGCCTCTTTGCTTTAGACAGCACTAGCACGGACTTGTGCTCCCCGTACCATCGCGTATATAAAGGGAGACCCCACTAGGTTGCTATGCTTTTATCCATAGGAAGCCGAGTCTACCACCCTATACCCGTGATACATCGAACACAGCATTTGGGGAGATTGCCTGCACGTTTTTCATTTTGAAACCAAGGTGTATATTGCAGTTCACGGTTATTTGGTACACCCTTTGCCTAGAATTCCTAAGCAGTCATTTTGATCTTATATGACTCCTTAAATTTGAAAAGATCACCAAGCGCTTGTCCTTTCACGCTTGTTTCAAAACTAAAAGAGAAAGAGTCATCTTTCATCCATTTCTCGACTCTTAAAACATGAAACGGTGAAGTTTCTAAGTTTCAATGTGGTAAAATAAATCACCTGTGATCACACACCCTTTTAGAGTTTGCTTGTTGGTCGTTTGATTGTGTGCCTTGGTTTTTAGCCCATGTGCGGTTTTAAGTTGTTTCGATGACAACTTTTCCCGAGTTCACCAACCAAGGAATCCCCTCCGATGGGAATCCTGGTCCTTTTCCTCCTTTTGGAAATGTTGGCGCTCCTTATATGGCAACGTTGTCCCTTCCTGGGTTAACTGTTGGGTTGCCTGTTTGGTTGTTTTCAACCTCTGTGGTCCCGAATGCCTCGATCTCTATTCAATCAGTTCCTCCGCCTGAACAACATCATGTTGATTCCAAGGTGGACCTTTCCCCTTCTTCACCTGTTTCTGTGTCCTCCTCTTCTACTTCACCTGGTGAAAGTCTGGATTCGAGTAACCAGGTGGCTAAGAAGAAGAAGAAGAAGACAAAGAAGAAGAAGTCAGATAAAGGAGAGGCTAGCTCTGCGGCTATTGCGCCTAAGAAGTCTTCCATTGATAAACCTTCCAACCCTCCTCGGAAATTCAAATTCCCTTGCATGTTGTGCACGGGAGACCATCTTCTTCGAGACTCCCCTGACATTCCCAAGGTGCTTGAAGAATGGTCCAGCGGTCGTCCGTCGTTGCCTTTGGCTTCCGGGAGTCAGGTTGGGGGCACGTCTTCAACTGGTGCTGGTAAGGCTCCTAAGAAGCGGGGTAAGATTACCAATCCCTGTAAGTTGTGTGAAGGGCACCATGCCATTCACCTTTGTCCTTATATGGATGAAGCCAAGCAAGTGTTGGACAACCCGACTGTTTCTACACCATGCCTTCCCGTTGGTTACAAGCAGGTTTCTTTGAGTATTCCACCTGCTCCTCTGCCTCCCGTGATGGAGATCCCTGAGGATTCCCCTCCCACCTTCGAGATGGAGGTCATGGAGGATGCTCCTTCTTCTTTTGTAACACTGAGGGAAGACCATCTTGGTTTGATGGTAGCCCCTCCAAGTAGTTTGGTCGTTTCCTTTGATTGGAATCGATTTGCGGGATATCGCCTTCCATCTTATGTGCCTTTCGAGATAACAATACAGGCTCTTGGTCTGGTTGTACCCAGCACCATTATAGACGAAGGTGCGTCTGTTAGTGTTCTATCCTCAACTACTTGGCAAGCATTTGGCTCGCCGCCGCTTGCGTCTGTTACGCAGAATCTATTGGCATTTAACAGAAGAACGAGTCAACCGTTAGGGATCCTTCCAAGGTTACCTGTTACATTGGGAGGTAAAACTGTCCATATGGATGTGATGGTTGTTCCAGGCCCCTTGTATTTCAATCTGCTTTTGGGGCGCAATTACACCTATTCCATGGGAGCACTTGTCTCCTCCCTTTTTCGTGTGGTGTGTTTTCCACATGAAGGACGGATTGTGACCATTGATCAGCTTTCGTTCTTTGGTCCTGATGTGACAGTTGGCCCGCCATCATTCCTTCCTGGTTTTTATCCACCCGTTGTATCTGCCCCACCGCAGGTCAACTATGTGGCTACCTACCCCGTGCCTGTACTCAGTGATAGTGTTGTTGTGCATCAAGTGCTGGGGGCATTGGGTCCAGACTTCCAGGATGTTTTCCTTCCATTGGGAGTAGAAATTTTGGAAGCTATGACTTCTTATTCATTATGATGAAGTTTTCCAGAGCACAGTTCATTTTCTTGTGTCAAGCTCCTTAAAAAATGAAACAAGCTTGTCGAAGCAGAGTTCGTTTTCTTGTGTCAAGCTCCTTAAACAATGAAACAAGCTTGTCGGAGCACAGTTCATTTTCTTGTGTCAAGCTCCTTAAAAAATGAAACAAGGTCACATGAGGATAGTTCTTTTAATGTGTCAACCTCGTTAAAACAATGAAACATGTTCCTGTTCAATTCGAGTCTTTGCTAAGATCTCGTAAAATCCCAGTCAAGTCTTTCTCTTGATCTCGTAACTTGAACCTTCACTCCATTTGCCTTTCATATGGACTGAAGCTTGGGGGGCATGTACCTCAAATTGAGTCACCATGCTGGGGGCATGCTTAATTTTTCAAGCATAGTTTGTTTCCGTTTCAAGCTTGTGTAAAAATGAAACCGATTTTAAGCATAGTTTATCTTTGTTTCAAGCTTGTGTAAAAATGAAACCAACTTCAAGCAAAGTTTCCTGATTTCAAGCTTGTTTAAAACTTCCCATTTTACCTCTTTTTATTGCCATTTTATCAGCCTGTTTCTGCCAAATGAGCCTTGGTTTTTTATTCCACAGTCACCATCTGCTTGGTCGATCATATGCTTTCACTTGGTTGTTTTACCCGTTCCTGAGGAACCGCTGCAATGAGTGGTCTTGTTAGCCAACCTCTTGACCTTTATCTTGTTTTGAGCAGTTCCACCATCACCAAAACCAGTAGCTACCCTTTATACCACTCGTTCCTCTAGGAGGAGTCATCTTTCAGCTCTTTTCTGACTCTCTAAACATGAAAATATTGCCGAGTCGCTTGTCGTTTTGATCTCGTTAAATTGGTTACGAAATGACATCTACCCAATATACGTTTACCCCTTTTTCGGGTTGGGATAGATTATTTACAAAAAAGGAATACCCTAGCCTATCGCGACTAGGAGGCTTTCTTAGACATAGTTTTCTACCTTTTCGGATCTGAGGAACTATTTACGAAAAGGGGCTGCTGCAGTTTACATATGTTGTCTTTTCAAACTCTCTAAACATAAAAATACGTTGAGTTCTTCCTTTTTCAGACTCATTAAACCCTGATGACATCGGATTCAGTCGTAATGACGCTATTCGAGTTTCTCCTTCCTAGGGCTTGTTAAATGTACTAGGATGGATTCGTCTGAAGGATGAACTTATATGACAAGCATATGGTATCCTCTTCAAGCTTGTGTAAAAATAAAGAGGTACTCGCCAGAAATGGTTGGGAAAAATGGAACTGGTATCATTGTCGTGTCGGCAGTATGTCGCTCTTGAACATGGCACTTGTCTGCATTCGTGTCGGGTTGGGGACATCTCATCTAATTTTCCACTTGCCGTCGTGGGTTTGGGTAATCCCTTTTGACCTCTCATCTGCTCTTTGCCTCGTCATCATGACCTCTGATCTTTTGATGTCAAATACTGCCAAATCCACTGTCATGCCGCCGATATGTTCAAGAGAAGTTGACCTCTGAAAATTTCAACCTTCCTCTGATTCTCATCTGATCCTGATTCACAAAGACATTATGTTCCTCTGTCTCGTGTCGATGATGTGGGAAACACTATGGCCCACCTTCGATCAAGGTCACTTCCTGTCGACTTCAGCTCATTATCCGAGAAGCTGATCTAGAGACTCCCTTATGGTACCTTGGAGCCTGCATGCCTCAATGGCAGGTTCGTCGCATTCGACGTGAGGTTTTCATCATTGGCCTCCGATTGAATGAGGATTGCTATTATGTTCGATGCCGGCCTCATTGATTCACATGCCGTAGATTGAACGCTTTGAACTCATAGTACCTTGAGGACCATTGGAATTAATGGTGGTACCTCTCGCGTCTGTTAACAGCTTTCATCATTGGCTGGTAATCAGACGATGTTCTTGCATGTTCGACTTCAGCTCACATATTCGCATGCTTGAACTTGTACTGTGTTCGGGTCGAGATGGAGCGCAAGACCCTGGATTGTGTCTGTTGTAATCCAGGCTGCGATTTTGTGGATTATTATGATTGGTTACATGACTCACTTACTGGATGGCTGCGACCATACCTGAGTCTATTCATCGATCCTCACTGGATGGCTGCGTCCATGCCTTGGATATGGATTATTGTATATTCTGTTATGGATGGTTGCGCCCATACCGCATATATATCATGTATCTAAGATATCAGTTGTATTTCTTCACGCAGGTTTTCCGACGGTGGAGTTTTTAGTTGGACACGTTCTCGTAAAGCATTTCACCCCTCTCTCTCTCTCGGGCCTCATGCTTTAGGGGGCATCTGTTATTAATGGGCCATTTGTCACCATCCCTGCAATTCCCCATCGCGCGCATTGGAGGGCTCATTCTGTGACCTGTGAGCAGAGAAAAGACTTGAAAACACTTTCATGACATCGCTCTAAACATGAGCTTTCATTGCCTTGAAGACATCTCTTTGCAAAAAAACCTAAAAACACCTCTTTTTGCATTAGCGCGGGCAGCCAGTTCAGTACCCACGCCAATGGGGGAAATCCTTCAAAGAGGGCATGCCAATTGGCGCTCTGTCCCAGAGTCGCACTCACGCCAGCCAATTTAAGGAGTGTTTTTAAAAAATAAATGGCGGAAGTTTCGTCCTAACCAATTCATGAACTGGTATCTATCTTGAGTTGGGAGGTTTGGCTCTGGATTTCCATGTAAGAGTGTTAGCCACCTGTAATATTTTGTTATACCAAAAGGTGGCTAAATAT
>CM076573.1:694918531-695082593 GCA_034641835.2 Pinus albicaulis
TGTGGGGCATAGATCATGAGAGGTGAACCAACTCAATATCATAATGGTGGGGCAGAAGCACACCAACAAGGTTTGACAAGCCTAACCCTGTGGTTGCTTATAGTTCCCAGAGCTCATCGTCCAACATGACTCTCAGCATAGGGTCATTCCACGATACCAAGATTCTCACAGAAGGTTAGGAACTTGACCTTCCCCAAGGGATTTGTGAGAATATCCACGACCTACTCATCAGTTCCTATATGATCGAGCCTTACGACGCCTCGCTGTACCATATCCCGGATAAAGTGGTACTTGATATCAATATGCTTGGATCGATCGTGGAACACAGGATTCTCGGACAACTGAATCCCACTTTGGTTATCACAAAGGATAACGGTGGTATCTAGCACATGCCCGAACAACTCACTGAAGAGCTTTCACAACCAAACTGCTTCACAACAGGCCATACTTGCTGCAATGTATTCGGCCTCAACGATGCTCAAAGCCACCGACTTCTGCTTCCTGCTCATCCATGATATCGAAGTAGACCCAAATGTGAAGCAGCATCTAGATGTGCTCTTGCAATCCACCCCACTGCCAACCCAATTGGCATCAGTATATCCATGGAGTGTCACGCTCCCGGCAGTGTATCTCAGCCCATGATTTATCGTGCCCTGCTGATATCTCAACAGATTCTTGGCACCAACCCAGTGAATGTGATGAGGATCAACCATGTGTTGACTCAAAGTGTTCACTGCAAAACATACATCTGGACGGGTGTTCACTAAGAACATCAGGGCCCCTACGAGTTGACGATACTCAGTAGGATTTGTTAGCACGGGCCCAGCAGCACTGCCACCCAACTTCTTAAAGTTGAGCTCCATCGGTGTCGACACAGACTTATAGTCCACCATTCCAAATCTTTCTAGCAGCTTCACAATGTATTTTCCTTGAGAAAGGAAAATCTTGCCAGGTCTCTGCCAGACCTCTAGGCCTAGGAAGTAATGCATCAGTCCTAGGTCCTTCATCTCGAACTCAAAAGCGAGCTCCCTCTCACACTAATGAATGAGAGGGTTAGCACTTGTCAGGAAGAGAATATCCACATAGAGCACCAGAATGAGAGGCTTTTCTCTATCAACCTTGAAGTAAAGGTTCAGATCGACATTACTACGAGTGAAGTCCAGCTTCATCAGGTAGCTATCTATCCTCTCGTACCAAGCCCTAGGGGCTTGCTTCAACCCATAGAGGGATTTCTTCACCCTGCAAACATGGGTGTCTCTATCCTGGACTTCGAACCCCAGAGGTTGCTCTAGATACACCTCTTCCTTTATCGCACCATGCCGAAAGGCGGTCTTCACATCCATCTGATGAAGATTCCATCCTTGCGTAGCAGTAAGGGCTATGATAGATTGGATGGTGGTATATCGAGGCACATGTGCAAATATATCATCATAGTCTACGCCTTCCTTTTGTGAGAAGCCTCAGGCAACGAATCTTGCCTTGAACTTTTCAGCACTACCATCAGATCGATGCTTGATCTTATAGATCCATTTCGAGGTGACAACTACTTTGTCCTCTGGTCTCGGAACCACATCCCAGACATCATTCTTCATAATGGACTCATATTCTTCGTGCATAGCATCCTTCCAGACTTGATGCTTTATGGCTTCTTCAAAAGATCCAGTCTCAAATTGTACGATTGTACTCATGGCTGCTAGATACCCTTGGTATCTATTCGGCTTCTTGCTTTCATGGAATGTCCCCCTTGGGGCCATATGTCTCTCGGCATCCTCGAGAGTGTCCCTGAGCCATGATGGTCTTCTCTTCATTGAAGGAGGTGGATCAATAGGGTCCATCAGTCCTTCAACATCGGGCATCGTCTCATCCTTCGGTTCTTCTTGATTTCCAAACCTTACTTCATGATCTTCCTCAGAGCTCGGAAGATTGATTACTTTCCTAAGGGAAGCATCTTCGTCAAAGGTAACATCGTGGCATATCTCCGCTTCTCTTTGACCAGGCACATAGACTCTATAAGCCTTAGAAGTTTCATTATATCCCACAAACATTCCCTTCTTTCCAGAAGCATCCAACTTGCCGCTCTTCTCTTTCGGCACATGAAAATAAACGGGACAACCAAAAAATCGAAAATGAGAGACGTCAGGTTTCTTACCAGAGAAAACCTCTTTGGGATTTTTGGAGTCCAGAGCAGAATGCGGGCATCTGTTTTGTATGTACACAACAGTGTTCGCAACTTCTCCCCACAGAAACTCCAGAAGACCTTGGTCACATAGCATGGCATGGGCAACTTCCACAATGGTCTTGTTCTTTCTTTCAGCAACGCCATTTTGCTCAGGAGTATATACGGTTGTGGTCTCCCTCTTGATGCCAGCTTCTCCGCAAACGTTATTGAACTCGTTCGTCTCATATTCAGTGCCATTATCGGTCCTCAAAATCTTTATCTTCTTCCCTGTTTGATTTTCCACCAAGGCTTTAAAAGTACAAAACCACATGAAAGCCTCATCCTTCTTTTTCAAGCATATCCAGGTTTTGCGAGAGAAGTCATCTATGAACGTCATATAATAAGATCATCCTCCCAAGGATGTCACAGGCAGCATGCCAGACAAATCAAAATGTATCAATTTCAAGACATCAGATGTCTTTGTGACACTTGAGGGGAAAGGTCCCCTTATATGCTTTCCTTCGGCACAACCCTGACATACACCTTCATGATCATTTTTGAACTCGGGTATCCCCGTCACCACCTTCCTTGCTTCGGGAAGGGCTTTGTAATGAAGGCGTCCAAAACTCTGGTGCCATAGTTCAGTCTGTCGGACATGCCATCACTCACAGTCCCAGTCCCTTTTACGGGATATGTGGCATTTTCCCCAAGGATAATTTTCAGATTAATATCCTTCTCCACCAAATCAGAAAGTGCTTCCTTAAACCCAATGAGATTCCTTGAGGTACCACTATCAACCAGACATCCATAGTGTCGGGTGGAGATGCAGCAGAAGGGCAGATACATGAATGAATTCATTTCTTTTATCATCAACAACATTAGATTCCTCATACCTGGAATTTCTTGACCTTTTGAAAGGTTGCCCATTTCCATTGCGACCAGAGGGAGCCTTCCTCTTTCCTTTGAACCTGTTGTTCCTTTGATTGCCATTCCTCCGGTTGTTGTTGTTGTCATCATCCCCAGGAGAATCCTTCTTATTAGGGCATTCTCTAGCATAGTGGCTAGTATTGTTACATGTGTAACATCTTCCTTTCTTTCCTTGGCCCCCTACTCTTCCATGGTTCCTCGGACCACCATTGTTCTTCTTCTTAGCACGAGTGGTGAGGGCAGCATTACCTTCATTCTTTTCACTTCTTATACACATCTCGATAATACTTCGTCAAAATCAAGTATCACATTGTTATTTAGAATGGTAGTATTGAATACATGCCATTCAGAGGAGAGACCTCCAAGCAGGGTTGCGGGGAAGCTTCAAACCCCCTTCGCTCCCGCTCCGGAAACTCGCTCCGTGTGGGAGCGTTTCGGAAACGCTAGGAAACGCGCTGCCGAAAACGCTTCCTGTCGGGAGCGTTTTTCGGGAGCGCGTTTCCGACCTGAAAAAACGCTCCCTGTTTTTTCGGGAGCGTTTCAGGGAGCGTTCGGGAGCGAACGCTCCCCGAGCGCTTCCGACGTTTAAAAAACGCTTCGGGAGCGTTCGGGGAGTGTTCGCTCCCGAACGCTCCCCGGCAACAAAAACGTTCCCCGTCGCGCGGAATTTTTTTTATGAAAAAAATTCGATTTTTATAAAAGGGGGGGGGGTTTATTTTTCAATTCATTGTTAGTTATTGTTTGTTGAGTTGAGATTGAGCGAGAAGGAGAGCCGAGAGCGCAAGGACCGGTTGACAGGAATCAGGAGAGCAAGGAGCAAAGCTGACTGGAGAGCAAGGAGCAAGGCTGACAGGAGGATTGCAAGAAAGAGGTAGGCCTTCTAATCCAATTTTGTATTTTCTAGGATGAATTTGTAGATTGTTAAATTGTTTGAAAATGAAAACTTGAATTTTTCTTGAATGTTGCATTTTATTGGATTTAAAACTTTTAAAATGAGTTGTTTTTTTCCTATGTTTTTTTCCTATTCCCATTTGGCATTTTTCCATTTGTTTTGCAGGCTAGATTCTAGAAACTTGAAACTTGTTTCCATCATGGCTATATGGCTAGGAATTTTCCTCATGTTGGTTCCTTTCTTTGTGATAATGGTGTTGGAGAGTGCTAGAAGAAAGAGACAACTCAGAGAAGAGGAGGATGAAGAGGAGGGTTATGGTGGATCTGAAGAAAATCCTGAAGAGGAGGATTATGCTGAGGAGGAAGTGGGGAGTGGAGACCCTGAGAACCCAGAATCCCCAACTAAACAAGACCAATATCCTTTGTGGAAATATGTTCAAAAACAAGAAGGAGGGAAAGGTGGTGGAACCACTAAATTTATTTGCCCCCATTGCAATAAACAATACCATGGTTCATACACCCGTCTGAGAAGGCACCTTTGTGGGATAATGCCAGGAGATGGAACTAGAAATCTTGGAATCAAAGTTTGTACTTATGTGCCAGCACCATAGAGAGAGATATATAGGAAGGAAGAGGGGGTTGCCATACAGAGATCATCTAAAAGATCTAGGGGTATCGTTGATTCAAGCCCAACACATCATGGACAAACAAGTTCAACTTCCACCCATGCCAGTGGTTTCGGAAGCAGTGGCACTGGATTAAGGCGTAGAACCATATCCGATTTCCTAGACGAAGGGTGTAGGAATGATGTGGATTCAAAAGTTTACCGATTTCTATATGCATGTGGGGTGCCATTCAATGTTCTTCGCTCACCTTATTGGCATGAAATGGTTTCTGCCATTAATGATGCCCCCAAAGGATACAAAGCCCTGGGTATGACAAGGCCAGAACTGTGGGTCTTGATCATGAAAGAGCTAAAATAAACAATTCTTTGGCTAGAATGACAAGTTCGTGGAATGAGCATGGGTTGTCCATTGTCTCTGATGGATGGACCAATGTAAAAGGAAAACCATTGATAAATGTTTTGGCTGTGTCGGTTAGTGGTGCAGTGTTCCTGGCAGCTTATGATTATTCAGATAAATTCAAAACCGACATTAACATTGCAGAACCATTACTTGATATAATCGAAAAGACTGGGCCATACAATGTGATACAGGTCATCACTGATAATGCTGCTAATTGTAAGGCAACAGGAGCAATTGTTGAGGATAAATACCCCAACATTTTTTGGTCTGGGTGTTTGGTTCACACAATGAACCTTTTGATGCATGATATCATCAAAAACAAACAACCTCAATTCAAATGGCTTGGTGATTTGTACAAGAGAGGTAAGAAAATGATCAAATTTATTACAAATCATAGCAATACCCATAGGCTTTTCCGTACTCACTCCAAATTGGAGTTGTTGAAAATAGGAAAAACTAGATTTGCTAGTTATTACCTCAACTTTAGGCGCCTTTTGAAGGTAAGAGAGTCATTGGCTGCAATGGTATCAAGCCCACACTGGCAGCTATTAAAGGACAGGGCGGCAACAGTTGTTGACAGGCAAAGTTTTGAACATGTGGAGGAGACCGCCCTTGACCCTCAGTTTTGGGCACGTATGAGGGAAATTGTGAGTTTTACCAAGCCCATTTATAACATGATTCGCTTTGCAGATACTGATAAACCAGTGATTGGAAAGGTTTATGAGCAGATGGATAGCATGTTGGGGCAAATAAAAGATATTGTTAAGGATAATGATCCCATTTTGTATGCTATGATTCATGACTGTGTGTGTGCACGGTGGAATAAACTCAATGCTCCACTACATGCTTTGGCATATATCCTTACGCCAAAATATTACTCTCCATCTTGGTTGGGCCAACCTGCACCTGGAGGTGGGGTTAGGGTGAAACCTCACACAGATCCAGAGGTACAAGAAGGGTACATGAAGGCATTGGACAAATTGGTACCTGACAGGGAAGAGTGTGCTAGATTGCGCATTGAATTAGGCAAATACTTCAGTTGCACTGCTAACTTTGGTTCATTCCATGCAATGGAAGACAGGGACAGATTCGATGCTCTCACATGGTGGGAAGCATATGGCGGCATGGGACTTTTGCCAAAGTTGGCTAAAAAATTTCTCTCACAAGTTGTGAACACTTCTTCTGCAGAGAGGTGTTGGAGCACCTACAACTTTATACACAATGTGAGAAGAAACAGGCTGAATGAAAACCGAGCTGAAAGCTTGGTTTATGTGCATTATAACTTGAGGTTGTTGAGCCATTACTGTGATCGGGCAAATGAGGATTAATCATACAGAGTCTGGGACAACAACCCAGAGGATGATAATTTGGAGGACGGCACGTTACATCTAGAAGAATTGGAAGCAGAACTTTATAGGGATGATGATGAAGCATCAACAGCACCGCCACACACAGGGCCAGTCCCACCATCTACTGGTAGCAGTGCGGGTGCCAGTGCCAGTGCCACTCCTCGATATCACACTATTGTTCCTTTGCAGATCTAGCCTCCACCTTCTGGTCGTGGTCATGGTACTCCTGAGAGTACTAGAAGACCAACATTTCCTCGTGGCTCACAAAAATTAGACATTTCTCGTGGGCGTGGCAAGGGGCCAGCCAGATAAAATATATTTGTTGTTTACTATTTTCTATTTGCTGTTGACAGTTGAACAGTTGAAACTTGACTCTTTCTGATTTCATATATTTAATGACAATTTAAGTTTGAAGTTTGAATTTGAAAGGTGAAACTTTGAAGTTGGCATTTATAAGTTTACTGTTTACAAGTCATTATGAATTATGAATATGATGTTTCATGAAAGTTATATGGTGATCAATGAATCAATGATGATAAATGTTATATAATATCAATGATGATAAATGCTATATATTGAATTTTGAAATCAATGAAATTATGAATCAATGATGATAAATGTTATATATCAATGATGATAAATGTATATTGAATTTTGAAATCAATGAATCAATGATGATAAATGTTATAATATATATATCAATGATGATAAATCATAAATGTATATTGAATTTTGAAATCAATGAATGAATGATGATAAATGTTAGATATTGAAATTTGAAATCAATGATGATAAATGTTATATATCAATGATGATAAATGTTATATATTGAATTTTGAAAGCTTGAAACCTTCAGATTGATGATTTGCGAGTCAATATGTTGTATGTTTCCAACTCGTGGGCGTGGTTGATGAAGATTATAACTTCTAGATGATTGATGTTATATGATTCAATCTATGTTTTTATGTTTTTTTATGTCTAATTCATCATTCTACATGTTTTTGTTGACATATATGCATCAAAATATAAAAAATATAAAAAATATTAAAATATATATATATATATATATATATATATATATATATATAAACGCTCCCGAAAACGCTCCGGACCCGGAAACTTTTAAAAATGGCGCTCCGCGCTTCGCTCCCGCTCCGTGCGCCCGCTCCCGCTCCCACTTCCAAGTAACCTTGCCTTCAAGTGCGGTGAGAACCATTTCTCGATCGGCTATTGTCTCCCCAATGGCCAGAAGATTATTTCTGATTTCGAACAATTTCAAAAAATAAGATTGAACAGATTCATCCCTACCTTTCTTCAAATTCTTCAGTTAGTTCTTAAGAAAAGGACTTGATTTGCATTGTTGTCCTTGAACATGTTGACCAACTTGTCGTACATCTCCTTGGATGTGCCCAACTCAGAGATGTAGGCAACCAGACTCTTATGAATTGAATCCCGGATCATCAACTTTGCTTTGATTCCCCCTTCTTATATTTTGACTTGGTAGCAGCAGGTGTAGATGATGGAGGCTCTTGGATTTTACCTTACACATAGTCCATGACATCTTGGTCTTCCAACATTAGATCCAAAGTCATCTTCCAGGCATGAAAGTCTTCCTTCCCAGTCAACTTGTCATCAGCTTTGAAGCCATTATAGTTTGAGGTACCCATGGGTCCTTGACAAATGCTACTTCTTCGGTGATTGCTCTTAATTCAAACTTGGGCTTTGTCTTCACCTCAGCTCTGATTCCATGTAAATTTTCGTAGATGTTCTATGCTTGATGCAACTTTACTTTTATTCCCAATATCAAACAGCAATCACATAAACAAAAAAGTAAAATGCTGATAGAACATACCAATAGATCGACAGAAGACAAGCCAAAAATACACTTAAATTGATCAACAAAATATATGTGTTGTGGTGCGTTACGATGGTCAACAGGATGCTTCAACCAGCAAAGTCTCTACACGGTCAGCCAACCAGAATGTGTCACACAACCCTCTCGGACAGCGCTATAATGGTCATCCCAAAGTCAACAAAAGTCAACGTTGTCCAGTCAATGGTCAACGCAAAAACAGTGGCAGCAAAAGTCAACGCAGCTTGGTCAAAGTCAACGTCCAGCCTCGATTTCTGTGCCAAAAAATGCAGATTGCAGAAATCAGAATTTTGGGAGAGTTTGAGGTCATTTTGACCATGCGTTGACCAAAGTCAACGCTGGTCAAATCTGCTCTAAAACCCTAGGTCAAAACCAGAAAATCCTTTGCTGCAATTTCCCACGTGTGAGAGAAGAGGAGCCTCCAAGATGATGATCGAACCAATCAGATGCAGAGAGAGAATGTGTGTTTTGTGATGGTGAAAATGACCTCCTATGTTGACCTATATATATCCATCAGTGAGGGTGTGTGACACATTTGTTGGGGCTTCAAGCCTACATTACAATTCTGGCCGACCTTGCACGTAAGTGGAATTAATTCAAAATAAATGTTCTGGTCATCGGATCAAGGTGATCTTTAGAACGATCTTGTACTTCTCCGAAAGAGGAATCCAATAAAAATATTGGCATCTTCATATGAGCATCACAACATGGAGTTTGGACCTTGTTGTCCAAAATGAACAAAAACTGCAGATAAATTGTTAGGTAAAAATTAATAATTAGGTGAATATTTTCTAGTTGCTGCAATAGGATTCCAGATCTAGGAATTTTCACAGGTACATCCCTCAAATGGGGGTGGCAAGTGATGAAGAATTGAAATGGATTAGGGAATGAGAGGGGCAATCCTTGGCCACATATTGGGGCACAAGGGCAGCTAGATAAGGGAAAGCCCACACTTGGGTATATAATGTGTAGGAGGGGGAAATCGTGGTACATGAGGTGCCTCGACCTTGATTTTTCGAACTTTCTTTATATGCCTGGAATATTTATTTAATTAACTGCTCGGGGCTCAAAGGACATGAGCATGATGTGTAAGATATAGCAGTGAATCGTGATTACCCCTTTTAGGTAGGGCGGTTCATTTCCCTCCATGGGTTCCTGAATGATAAAGGAGGCTCATTTAGGGCCTACGGAACCAGGGTGATGGCCATGGGTATGGGGTAGAGCTCATGTATCGACTTTTGCCCACGTGCTAATTATTTTTTGTCCTGACCATCTTTTGCATTTTTTGGTATAATTTCTTGTTGAATGTGGCCAATTATGCTTCTACTTTTTCTTTTAGCTGCTTCAATGTAATATTCCCAATTAGCCTTGCTAATTGGAATATTTCATTTTTGCTTTATTTTGCCGCTTTAGCTAGAAATAATAAATAAAGTGAGAAACAAGAGGGGTCACCTCACTTTAGTCACCTCACTTTATAAAATAAAGTGTTTTCCTAGTTGATTAACGTTATAACTTAAAGAGGGGGCCTTGGGGGTCCACACGTATATGAGGGGAGGCCTCACGCTGACCCAAGGGTAACTGCAAGGTAAAGGACGCAGTTAAGTTTTGGAGGGAGTTTAGCATTATAAAAGGAGGGGTTTCCACTTCATTTGGCATGCATGATTTTATATTGATATTGAGAGTTAGACTTTTGTCTGCTTCAGCACGCCGGTTGTTTAGTCGGTCTGCAGCACTGTTTAGTGCACGAGTGTCTCCGGTCGGAGATCTCACCCTTAGCCTCGGGGGACTTCGAGTGCCTGCCCTGGTAAGGTTATTTCTGGTTTCACCCTTAGCTTCGGGGGACTTCGAGTGCCCGCCCTAGTAAGGTTAATTTCTGAGTTCTATCTTTCAGTTTCAGTAGCAGTTTCAGGTGGAGAGTCGGAGAGGAAGAAGCCCTCTAGTGGCTGCGCATATCTAGCAGGAAAAAAGCAGTTTCAGCAGCAGGAAGGACGCAGATCAGTCTTGGAGTGAGGACGTTGTTTCAGCCGGAAGAGGAAGGACGCAGATCTGAAGGCACAGTGATAGATCCAGCCTTGGAGATTGTAGATCTGAGCAGATATTTGCAGATCTGGTTCTGTAGGTTGCAGATCTGGAGGGGTAGCACTAGATCCAGCTTGGGAGATTGCAAATCTGAGGAGATATTGGCAGATCCAGCCTAGATCTGAAGAGATAACATCAGATCCAGCCTTTGAGGTTGCAGATCTGAGGAGATATTGGCAGATCTAGCATAGATCTGAAGAGCTAGCAGCAGATCTAGCCTTGTGGGACGAGATCTGGAGAGATAGTAGCAGATCCAGCCTTGTATGACTCAGATCCAGCAGATCTGGGCAGAGAGGACGCAGATCCAGTCAAGGAGGACGCAGATCTGATGAGTAGGGTCTTTATGTGGGGTTCTGGCAGCATTTTTCAGTTTTTTCAGCCTTGAGGAGTTGGTCATCTCATCTGGAGGATTTGTGGGTAGATCCAGCCCTTTTGCCAGCATATTTCTTGAGCTTCTGAGCTGTTCCTGAAGGCACAGCGTTTTTGTAGGAGGAGGGTTTCTGGGGGCGATTTTCGCAGGTGGTCCATTTGCTTCACGGTTTCTGGGTTTTGTCCGGAGCAGCGAGTATAGGTGATCTGTAGATTTTTAGCTCATTCCGGCAAGGGGATCAGCCCCTAGCTTCAGTTCACCCCAGCAGCAGCAGTTTACGGCAGTTTCTTCCAGCAGCTGGGATGCAGTTTCTGTAGTAGCCATTTCCTATTTTCTGAGAGGATTCTTCACTTGCCTTGAGCAAGGATAGGTGCCCTCATTCTGATTTTCTTGTACTCCTCTATATGTACTTTCAGATTAATAAAATGGCTCAGTTTTCTGGCATTCTATGTGTAATTGTTCCATGATCTGGTTCAGCATTGTATTTTCTATATCTGTCTGGCATATTTCTGTTTATTACTGGTTATTTCCCATTGGGGATATTACATTCAACCTCAAGGGCATCATTCCAGGCCTGACCCAAGGTGGGGGCAAGGGGATAGGGAGGCTGACCTTATGTGGACCTTGGGAGACAATGTGGACCCAAACGGGAGAAGTGATGAATGGGGGTATAGTGAGTGGAAAGGGAGTATATATGCTGATAAAGGAGCAGGACCATGCACCCAATGTTAGGGTTTCCCAAGTAGTACCACCCTAGAACCAAATGGTCAATAAAGGAGATCCCATAGGACTAAGTGTGAAAATTCTACTATAGTATCATGGTTTACTTCTCCTACTTGATTAAATTATACAAGTTGTCTTCAGAAATAATATTCAGAAAATACTGATGTAAAGACAACTAACAGCCTACACATGCAGATCATTTACTGAATATTACGCTCATTCAAACAAAGTGACACACTGGTTTTTGGACATAAGTCCCCTGAAAAACCCAATGCGGGAAAACCGGTGCAACAGATATGAGGGTTTATTATTATTAAGTAGATTACGAGTACAGCAAATCTGGGCACCAAATCTGGTTCACCCGATAGAGAAAAATATAGATCTGCAGCTAACCTGCTGTTCTGAGACCAAAATTTTTATTGATCCACACCCTCAAACGTGATTTACAAGACTCAGCCCAAATTTGGCTCTAGAAACCCCAATGTTGCCCTTGAAGCCCCAATGCCAGCCCTGCTAGGCTCTGCGTTGCTCAGAAGGGGACTGCGTAACCCCAGAGTGGGTGATGCAGTCCTTACGCTGCCTTTGGAGGCCTCTGCGTAACTCTGAAGTCTTCTGAAGCTGCAACGCTGCCCCTTCCTAGGCCTGCATTGCGGCTGAAGCCTTTGCGCTGCGCAGTTGCTGCTGCTGTGCTTTCTCCTCTGCGCTACCCCTGAAAGCTGCTCCTCTGCCTCTTGCTGACTCTTGGCTCTAGGATCAGATCATCCCCTCAACCAATACTACCCCTCGCTGCAGAAAACTCCTTTGGAAATTATTAGCAAATCCTGCCCTAGAATTCCAGATCAGTCTCTCAGCTCTGCATCTGTGTGTGTTTCTAGCGGACCCTCAAGCCATTCTCTTATACTTTTTCGATGATCTCATCAACGACCGAAGTTAAAACACTCATCAATGGCTGAGATTAAAACGCTGCTTGATTCGTGTCATTTAGAACAATTCAACACGTGTTAATTAATTCACTTTAATTATTTAATTTTCCTAAGTTTAGACTTAGGAAATCCATTAAAATAATTAGTTATTTGAATAACTTGAACACCAACTGAAATTTCTCCAAACACTTTTTGGGTTTTGGAGTTCAAGTGTGTCTTAGCCCCTCCACAAAAATTCAGGGCTAGAGCACACCCGATGCTACCCCAACACACAAAATCCAACACTAAGATTCAAGGGTAACATCTAAAAGAGATCAAGGGGCAGGGGTACAAACTATGTCCACTCTTGCCGCCGAATCCCCCCATCGACCCATGCTCAAAAGTATCCATGATAAGTAAACCCAATACTCAATTAACAAATGACAAGGCATACCTTTAGATTCAGGAGGCCCACCTTCAAACATACGATCAATACTGATGGGTGAGGGACCACATGGCTGGCTCAGGTGGTGGAGAAATGGCACAACGAGCTAGATGACGGTTGCAAGGGGCTGTCGATTGAGGTCCATCATGGAGAAAAATTTCTGCTAGTGATATCACCCACATAGTGGTGGGTTACATGCGCACAAACATTAGAGTGAACAAGATCCAAGATTCTGTTGGATCTACTATCACTGCTAGTACATCTTCCTTTCACATTTGTCCCAAGGGTACATCCCTTGCAAACAACGTCGTGAATCAACCTTGATTTCTGGAACCCCTTTAACAAAATTTTTCATTCTAGTCAATGCTTTATAGTGAATATGAGCGTACCTTCGATTCCATAGCTCACAGAGATCAATGTTGTCATGTAGCAAAACTTGAAATGAATGTCCAAGGAGATGATATAGGCCTCTAATTCACACACCAATGACTTTGGCAGATTCAGAGGAGGCATCCTTCTTCCATACTAGAACTTGTCCATCAACAAAAGCAATTCTATATCCTTTGTCTTCAGGAGATGAGATGGCCAACAAATTCTTCTTTAAACCCGGAACATATAAAATATTGTTAATGGATACATTACCTCTTGAATCCAATTGGAAGGATGATGAGCCAATCCCTTTGACTTCGTATTTTCCATTATCTCCAAGTTCAACTCTTTGGGCAATCTTCTTTTCAACCAATTAAGAGAGATGTTCACGATTCCTAGTCATGTGCCTCGAAGCACCACTTTCCACCAACCATATTTCATCATGATCTGCAATGGCACCTGTAAAAGCAAAATAAAATGAGTATTCATCATCATAATCATTCTTTCTAGGCCTTCTCTTATGAGAGGATTCATCAAGGTCAGCAGCAGATGCATGGTGATTCCCTTTTCTTTTTTGATCTCCATTCTTTTGATAGTCATCCCTTTGATTTCTTTGAGGACAGTGATCTTGATTGTGACCATATTCTTGGCAATGAAAGTACTGAACATTTGTGAAATCTCTTCTATCTCTTCTATCTTGAGAGGGAGGAGGAGGTCCTGTATGAGGTGCAGGTTCCCTTCTTGGAGCAGGTCTTAAATTAGGTATTCTACCAGAACTTCATTGAAATCTTCCAAAATTAGGTCTTCTTCTATATTTCTTAAAATGAGCTGCAAAATTTTCTTCACTTGGATCTTCAGTCTGGTCTCTAGAATGGAGTCTTGATTCTTCTTGACTGCAGGAAACCCACAACTTATCAAATGAAGGTGCAGTTTCTCTTGCACTAGTGCTTGCTGCAAATGGATCCCAAGATCTAGCCCAAGTCAACGAAAATCAAACAGAGAAAGAAATGCTGGTCAACACAGATAAGAGAGGCTTCTTTGACTCCTTCACATGTGTGGATATGTCCTGCAATTTTCAGATGAATGCGTGTGATGATGAGATGGAAAAATGAGCTCCAATGATGCCCTATTTATATGTGGTTGAGGAGGTGCCTTTTCACACATGTGAGCTGACTTATCCTTCTTGAGGCCGACTTGGTCGAAGTCAAAAATATGATTTTTCTTCATTATTTGCCAATGAAAATACCGACTGTAGCAACTGAATTTTTCAACAGGGAGTTGGCATATCTTTTGTTTAGAGTTGTTATCTTATGTAAGTATTAAAGGTATTATTTTCTTATAAATTGTGGACAATGTCAAAATACATCAGTGTATTTCTCAGTTGAATATTGTGACTGTAGGCCTGAAAATCCTAAAGCTGATGTCTTTTATATCTGGGTATTACTGAAAGTGCCAAGTGATGTGTTACCTATAATAAGAGTTTCTTTTTGTTATAACCTTCTCCGTTCCCTTCTGTCTTTTCTATTCATTTTGCATGTATCTTGTGCAATATACTGTGGATCATGTAATTATGCAGTTTATTATAAACATTTTATTTGATGATCAGGTTGGTTTAACACATGCATGCATCCTTCGTACAATCATACGACGGGCATGTACACGTTTTCCAAAACTCTATTCATATGCTGAGCGGGCATGTTCTTCTGAGAGATTCAGGCTTAGCAGACTGCATGAAAATAGGCCTGAACCACGTCGAAAAGTTTTTGTTCTATTTGGTGGTGAGACATCTGAACGACAGGTGTCCCTCATGAGTGGGACAAATGTTTGGCTTAACCTGCGAGCATGCAGCGATGTGAGTATTTGAGTATACTTTCTACAAATAGTAAAAGCCAGTTCTTCTGAAAATGTATGTTTTGTACCTTTAAATTCATGATTACAGTGTTCGTTGTGTTACTAAAGTTCATTATTGTGATAATGGCTAGGGTAACTAATAATTGTATTGTATTATCTCTATGACAGCTATTGTGATTAAGGAATGGCTACATCTAGAGATGCAGTATTTGACTACTGCTATTCCAACAATGTCATTTTGTAATTTTTACCTTCTTGATGAACTTTTCTATTAAATTGAGAAATATACCACATCATATAGCATCATACATTCATATGATAGTGAAATACTTAAAACTATAGAAATTTTAAGACCCACTCTGGTTTTCAGTTTCTCCTTATTTCTCCCATATAGTTAAATGGCCATTCCCATAACCATCATTCAACAAGCTGAGAAAATAAATATTTTCGGAAAACACAAATTCTGGAAATTTCAAATGTTGGAAATTGCAGAAATAAAAACACAGAAATAATTTCAGCCACACACAGAAAATGACACGCTGATTTTTTGTCAAGATAACCCTGGAAAAACCCACTACAACTTTTGGGGAAAATCAGTTCGAAAGTTCTTCTTTATTTCTGAATATAGTTTTTACAGTGAGACAGAAATTACAACAAAAATTCCAGCAACTTAACAAGTGTACTTATCTCGATTTCCGTGCATATATGCTGCTTTGGAAAACATGCCAAACAATAAACTAACAAAACAGAAATTTTACAGCATTAAATGCTAAATGTAATTCTCGATTTCTGTGCCCAGTTGTATGGTCGTACGGTTGTACAGACTGTACGAAAGGTACAACAGTACCTCGATTTCTGTGTCTCTTTCTATCTCGAAAAATACATTGTTCCTGTTGTACGACTGCTGTACGGATTTCCTCAAAATATGTGCCACCAAACAACAATACCTCTCCTCGATTTTCGTGCCCAGAAAACTGTGTTGAAGCTGCTGTACAGATTCCTAGAAAACTGTGCCTCCTTCCTCGAAAAATGTGCCACACTCCTGCTGTACGGATTTCTGCCTTGGGAACTATGCCTCTTTGCCGCTGTACGAATTTGCTAAAGTCTCAAGCTGCTTCCCTCCTTCTCCTCACTGCTCAGAAATTTCTCCCTTGCTTTCTCTTTTCTTCTCTCAATCTGCTCATGAAAAAATGAATGATCTTTTCCCTCTTTTCCTCCTTTAACCTAACCCTAAGTGACTTTTGGGGAATTCTTAAATCCAATGGCTGAGATAGCTTTAGATCTAGGGCTGAGATTAAATGTGCATTTAATTCTCACTTTCTATTTTTTAAATCACCCCACTTTAATAAAGACCCTCTTAATCATTTATTTCCAAAGTCACTTTTCACTTTCTAATTTCACATTGACTTGATTAAAGTCACTTTAAAATTAGATTTAGTAACTTTATTATTTAAAGTCACTTTTAAATTAGATTTGACTTTATAACTTATAAAGTCACTTTAGGAGAAAAAGTGAAATACATTTGGACACTTTTCCCTAGGCCAAAGATCAAAGCCTTAGAAAACCACCTGTCCTCCAGTAACCAAATTTCAACACTCCCTCTTACCGAGGAAGGTGTTTTTCACCACACCCATCTTGTTTCTGAAGTCGACATGCTTGCCCCGTGGTAAGGCTTTGGTAAATATATCTGCTACCTGCTCATTTGTGGAAATATATTCAAACTTTACAGTTCCCTTCTGAACATAGTCTCTAATGAAATGATATTTGATGCCGATATGCTTTGACCTGTCATGAAATACTGGATTCTCCGTGAGTTTAATACAACTCTGATTATCACAGTAAATCACTGAAGGTCTCAACGGCTGACCAAATAAGCCAAACAACTTGCGAAGCCATATGGCCTCACAACTAGCTACACTGACTGCCATGTACTCTGCTTCCGCTGAACTCAATGCCACTGACTGCTGCTTTCGGCTGAACCACGACACAACTGCCGAACCCAACCCAAAACAACACCTTGAACTGCTCTTCCTATCAGAAGCACAACCTGCCCAATTAGAATCAGTGTAACCTGCCAATCTCACTCCATCTCCCTGCCTATAATCCAGACCATACTCCACTGTCCCCTGCAAGTACCGCAAAATGTGTTTGCAGCAACCCAGTGCACTCTTTTGGGCTCACACATGAACTAGCTCATCGTGTTGACTGCAAAACATATATCTGGTCTAGTGTTGACCAAATACATCAAGGAACCAATCAGTTGTCTATACAATGTGGGATCCACCAACCTGAAATTTGAAGTGTGAAGCTTCTTCCAGTTGGTGAGCATAGGTGTCGACATGGGTCTACAATCGTCCATGTGAAATCTGCTAAGGATGTCCACAATATACTTCCCATGTCCCAGGAAGAAATGCCCCTCTTCCTGCCACACCTCCAAACCCAAAACGTAATGCATCAAGCCAATGTCCTTCATCTCGAACTCCAAGGCAAGATCTCTCTTACAGCTCTCTATGAGTCTCTCTTCACCCGTAATGACCAAGTCATCCACATACATCACCAGAATGAGAGGCTCCTCACCTATCACAATATAGTATAGGTTCGGATCTGCATCACTCTTTGTGAAACCCATCTCCTGCAAGTACGTATCAATCCTGGAGTACCAAGCTCTAGGAGCTTGCTTCAGGCCATAAAGGGCCTTATTCAGTCTGCATACATGGGACTCCTTCCCATGCACTTCAAAACCCTGTGGCTGCTCAATGTACACCTCCTCCTGTATGAAGCCATTGAGAAATGCGGTCTTCACATCCATCTGGTGGATCTTCCAGCCTATCTCTGCTGCTATCGATATAATGGAGCGAATGGAAGTATATCGAGCCACGGGAGCGAAGGTTTCCACATAATCTACTCCCTCTACCTGGGAGAACCCTCTAGCCACAAACCTTGCCTTGTATTTCTCAATGCTGCCATCTGCAGCATGCTTTACCCTGTAAAGCCATCTGGAAGTAACCACAGATTTGCCTTCAGGCCTCGGCACCACCTCCCAAACATCATTCTTCATGATAGAAGAATACTCCTCTTGCGTGGCCTCTCTCCAGCTAGTTGCCTCCTCATAGCTAGAAGGCTCAGAGTCACCGATGTTGGCAAACATTTCCATATAGCTACAAAACTTCTCAGGTGGTATGCTCTCTCTGATCGATCTCTTCGGCCCAACAACAGATGTGGCCTCTCTCAAGGTATCTTGAAGCCACTTGGGCTTCCTCTTCCCTGAGCACACTTCTCCCACTAGAGAATGAAACTCCTCATCCTCATCAGGAGCTTGAACTCCTGAATGTCTGTCTGCTGTCCTCCTGCCTGAACCTGAACCTGTAGATGTTGAAGTACCGTGTGAACTGTCCATCAGTGGACTACTTAGTGAACTGCTCTGCGGACTGCTCTGCATGCTGCCCGAAGCACCACCCCTCTGACTCTGCGGGCCACTGCTCACCGATGGACTTGACACCGTAATCGATGTACCTCCTGATCCCTGCCCACTGGATCCCTGTGCCTGACTCAGCTGCTCCTGAGGGTTTGGCTGATCCAGATACTCTAACTCTTGTGACCTCCTGAAAGCCCTGTCCTCCTTGAACTTCACATCCCGCCTGACAAGAACTTTCCTATGTGCAGGATTATAAATCCGAAAGGCTTTCGAGGTCTCACTGTAACCCACAAAGATACCCTTCTCTGTGGTGGGCTCTAGCTTGGTCCTCTTCTCCTTGGGTACGTAGGAGTATGCAATACACCCAAAGATACGAAGATGACCAACATCAGGCTTCTTCCCAGAAAAAGCCTCCTCCGGAGTCACATGCCCCAAGGCACGATGTGGACTCCTATTCTGCAAATATACAGTAGTGTTGCAGGCCTCTGCCCACAAAAGCAACGGTAACCCTTGATCATGTAGCATGGCTTTGGCAGCCCCTCCGATGGATCTGTTCTTCCTCTCCGCAACCCCGTTCAGCTGGGGGTTGTAAGGCACTGTGAACTCCCTCCTAATGCCTGCCTCCGCACAATAATCAACAAACTCACCAAGGGTGTACTCCCCTCCATTGTCCGACCTGAGGGACTTGATCTTCTGACCTGTCGGAGTCTCCACAAGAGCTCTGAACTCTTGAAACCGCTTGAAGACCTCACTCTTGGTCTTCAAGAAATAAATCTAGGTCTTCCTGGAGTGATCATCAATGAATAACACATAGTACTCATATCCACTCAAGGAAACATGAGACATCCGACCGCTCACATCGGTATGAATCAAATCAAGTATCCCAGTCAATCTGCTGTCACGGCTGGGAAAAGGGGATTTGGCAAACTTGCCCATCGCACATCCTCTGCATGTATCTAGGTGATCAGAATTGAAATTTGGCACACCTGTAGTGATCTTCCGCAATGCCCTCAAGGTCCCATGATACATGTGCCCCATCTTGCGGTGCCAAATCTCGCACAGCTCTGAACTGCTAGCTCTGCTGCCGGTACTACTGCTCAATGCCAAAAGGGGCTGAACGCAAACTTATACACCTTTGCATGGCATACACCAATCACTCTAGCTAAATCAGCTGGAGTGCCCCTGGGATATATAAGCACCTGTCCTCTCCTGAAAAATACCTCATACCCTCTGTCCTCCAATGCTGAGATGGATATAAGGTTCTTCTTCATCCCTGACACATATAGGACATTCGACACCTTCAAGAAGGGAGGTTTGGATTCCCTATCAAATGTCAATGTCCCCACACCGACTGCTCTAACAATGCTGTCGTCTCCGAGTACTACCTCTATATCAGTGCCACTTTTCGAAAGCTCTGAGAAGTACTCACAGACTCCTGTCATATGATGTGAAGCCCCACTGTCAACATACCAAATACTCGAAGATGTTTCGCTAGTGGAGGGAAATGCACACTCCCTCTCACCCTTTGTGGTAGGTGATCCTGCACTAGTGGACTCACAAGCAATGAACCCAAACTCCCGGTCAAAGCTCTCCGAAAAGTCCTCTATCTCTGTTGATGCTACCATGGTCTTGTTCTTCCCCTTCTTCTTCTTCTCCTGACACACAATTGCATAGTGTCTCGTCTTCTGACAATTTCAACACTTCACCTTGGAATAGTCCTTCTCTTTGTTCAACTGCTTACCTTTACCTTTGCCTTTGCCCCCACCACCACTTGTGGAAGCTTGCTTCTTTCCCTTGCCTTTCTTGCCCCTTGCTACCAGTGCTACATCCTCATCCTCCTCAACTGGTTTGGCTGCCCCAAGATGGTTCTTTTTGATTTCATTCTATATGCAATCATCCCACAACCTCTCCCAGGTGGGAAGGGTCTCACGTGGAACAATTCCATCAGCAAAGCTCAGCCATGAACTGGGAAGGCTATTCACTGCAATTCGCACCAACTCAGTGGGTGGAATGACCTCTCCAACTGCTGCCAACTCATCTCTCACATTAGTGATCTTTGTGAGGTATGCAGTAGCACTATCTGTCTTTGCCATCTTAATGGCCTTCAACTTCTCCCTTAGGACCATTTTTCTGTTCTCATTGGTACTCTAGTAGAGATTGGTCAAGACTGTCCACATCTCATGAGAAAATCTCTTTCCTCTCACATGAGGAATGCAATGGTCTTTAACACCATCTAGAATCAGTCTCTTACCCTTTTTATTCTTCTTGTTAAAGTCTGCCAACTGAACAGGGTCAGTAGGCACATTAACAGGACGCTGTTGTGTACTGACCATTATACCCCAAACTTCTGCCTCCTCAAAGATGCTCTAGATTCTTTCCTTCCATACACTGTAGTTGCTATGCCCATCCAACCTATCCTCCACCCTCAAGCCCAAAGACATGTTTGTTGTCCTAATAAACTGAAAATGACACTGCTGTGGTAAAGGTTCTATTTTCTGTGTGAAATCAACTTGCTGTATTTTTTCTCTTTGCTGTCCCAATCTGCGCTTTTCAACAAAATAGCTCTGATACCACGTAGAAATTTTAAAACCCACTCCGGTTTTCAGTTTCTTCTTATTTCTCCCATATAGTTAAATGCCCATTCCCATAACCATACATTCAACAAACTGGGAAAATAAATATTTTCTGAAAACACAAATTCTGGAAATTTAAAATGCTGGAAATTGCAGAAATAAAAATACAGAAATAATTTCAGCCACACACACAGAAAATGACACGTTGATTTTTGGTCAAAATGACCCTGGAAAAATGCCCTACAACTCCCAGTTCGAAAGCTCTTCTTTATTTCTGAATATAGCTTTTACGGTGAGACAAACATTACAGCAAAAATTCCAGCAACTTAATGAGTGTACTTATCTGGATTTTCGTGCTTATACCTCGCCTTGGAAAACGTGTCGAACAGTAAACTAACAAAACAAAAATTTTACAGCATTAATTACAGCATTAAATGCTGACTGTACTTCTCGATTTATGTGCCCAGTTGTTCGGTCGTACCACTGTACGGACTGTACGGAAGTTACAACAGTACCTCCTTGATTTCTATGCCTCTATCTGCCTCGAAAAATGCACTGTTGCTGCTGTATGACTATTGTACGGATTTCCTCAAAATCTATGCCACCAAACAACAATACCTCTCCTTGATTTTCGTGCCCAGAATTTGCCCAGAAAACTGTGCTGAAGCTGCTGTATGGATTCCTAGAAAATTGTGCCTCCTTCGTCGAAAAGTGTGCCATACTCCTGCTGTACGGATTTCTGCCTTGGGAACTGTGCCTCTTTGCTGTTGTACGGATTTGTTGAAGTCTCTAGCTGTTGCCCTCCTTCTCCTCACTGCTCAGAAATTTCTCCCTTGCTTTCTCTTCTCTTCTCTCAATCTGCTCATGAAAGAATGAATGATTTTTTCCCTCTTTTCCTCCTTTGACCTAACCGTAAATGATTTTTGGGGAATCCTTAAATCCAATGGTTGAGATAGCTTTAGATCTAGGGCTGAGATTAAATGTGCATTTAATTCTCACTTTCTATTTTTTAATTCACGCCACTTTAATAAAGACCCTCTTAGTCATTTATTTCCAAAGTCACTTTTCACTTTCTAATTTCACATTGACTCTATTAAAGTCACTTTAAAATTAGACTTAGTAACTTTATCACTTAAAGACACTTTTAAATTAGATTTGACTTTATAACTTATAAAGTCACTTTAGGAGAAAAAGTGAAATACATTGGGACACTTTTCCCCAGGCCAAAGATCAAAGCTTTCGGGAACCACTTGTCCTCTGGTAACCAAATTTCAACAAAAACATATTGCAATTTGTCAACTGGGATGCTTATTGTAATCGTCATGTCTCAAACCTATCCTTGAAACAAGGCTTTTAGCAAATCAGAAATCAAGTTTTCCATGGCAGAAAAGAAGGAAACCGAAGAATACAAATCATGGATTTCTTTGAAATAAGATAAGTATCTTTTAGTACCAGACATCACCAGAGGCTTGAATGTTTGGTCAAGAGAGGGTGTTGGCTGATATTCACCCCAATCCCTGCAAAGACTGTAGTATGTTTCATCCCGCGAAATAGTGGGGCCATCATGGCTGTTGAGCTATGCTGCAGGAAACGTGCCCCCCAGCATCCTGTATCAACCACATTTCTATATTGAAATGCTGAAATGTGACTGAAACACTCTTGAAACACATTTCAATTTGTATTTCATGCAAACTGAAATGTGTTTCAATGTATGTACCATATGTTTCTGTGTAATATTCCTAATTTGCGACAGCAAATTGGAATATTCTATTTTGTTTATTTTTCCACCTATAGTTTGTAAATAAATAAAAAGTGAGTAAATAGGGTCTAAACTTACTTAAATGAAATAAGACATCCACCTAGTAGCACAACGTTGTAACTTAAGTGGGAGTCAAGGGGGGGACCCAACACCACGTGGAGGAAGGGGCCTATGTACACTCTAGAAGTTTCTCCAAGCTTCTGCGCAGATAAGGATGAGAATGTGGATAAGGATGAGGATGTGGAGGAGAGAGAGAGGCTACATTGGGTTTTGGAGGGAAACCAACACTATAAAAGATGGAGGAGCCTCCTCATTTGATTCATGCTTGGATTCTTGGATTATTAATTATTGAGTGAGACATTTGTCTTCTCTCTGGCACGCTGGCTGTTTAGCCCGTCTGCTGCATTGTTTAGTGCACCGAGTGTCTCCGTGTGGAGATCTCACCCTTAGCCCCGGGGGACTTCGAGTGCCTGCTCGGGCAAGGTTATTTTCGTAGCATCATCCTCCAGGACAGCGTTATTGCTGCAGCAGCATAATACTGTGTTGTAGGGTGTTGCCGTGGTGACTTTACGACACCACTTCCTTCTCTTGTTTTTCAGAGGGAGAGTCTCTCTTTCCTTTGGAGGATCAGGTTGGAGGATATTGGAGCTGATTTGCAGATCTTGGCACTTGGCCAAAGTGTTTATTTCCACTACTGCGCAGTCCCTCTCAGTTTCTGCGTTATCTTCATGGTGTATTTGCAGTGAGGGTTTGTCAGTTGATTTGAGGGGAAGATCTCAAGTGTAAGGATCAGCCTTCCACTTTGGAGATCTATTGGAGGAGGTCTATTTCAGTTGCTCATCATCTTCAGCCTTCTCTATTTGGTTTCAGTTTGGAGTTGCAGTAGCTGCCCAGCAACTCCGACATTTTTGTCGTATTGTGCATTTCAGCCAATCCCTTGGAGGATTGAGATATTTTTGCTTATAAGGGTTAGAGCTTTGCTCCCCTATTGTATTTGGGCCATCTATTGTCATATCCATGTGTTGACATTATTTTGGAGCAGCATTTTATCTTAGACTGCGTTTTTCATAGCCTGGGTTTGTGCAGGAATAGCAGTACTTTTCATGTTTATGTACATGTGTTGTGGAGACTTGCATTTCTTCTCTTGAGAGGTTGTTTCCTCAATATTTGTACTCTCTTCTGCTGCTATACATTATTATTGGCTATATATGCATCTTCTGTCTCACAGCTACTGCAGAAAACGCTGTAGGGTTTCTGGATTATTTTCTTGTCTTGCGGCACCTCTATCTTGAGGGGTTTTCTATATAAAATTGTTGTTTAACCTTGCTGAAAGCCTATGCCTTGTACTTAAACTCATTCTCTGATTATTCATAGTTTTATACATCATATTCCTTCAGAAAATACGCTGCCCTTGCTTCAGTAAAATTCTGCATACTCAAAGTCTTGGGAAATCAGGGTTTTTCTTGACTAGTCGAGAAGAAGGAACTGTTTAACATAGAAAAACGCCTTTGTTTCAGCTGAAATTCGACATGGACGTCCCTCTTGACCTATTATAACATATTCCAGAACCTTGACCTGTCATTTTACGCAGATTTCCTTATTCACTCATTTTAGGGCCAAAATCCTCACTTTTCCCCACCTTTTTGCCCTTAAAAGCTGAGTAAAGGTTGCTGCTGCTATTTATTTTGGTTTCTGAACATTTTCAGAGATATTATATGATAGCTGAAGCCCTCATACCTGAGGAATGTGTTTTTCAGGCATGATCTGCTGAAGAATCCATTATTGGGAATATTACAGTGGTATCAAAGCATAGTTCTGGCTCAGCCTGTGGAGCTAGTTATCTATGGAAAATATGAGGATCTCACAACAGCGTGGTCATGTACCCTTTGGAGATTATTACCGAGAATGGAAGTCCATGGGGGAAGACTTCAAAGTAGCTTTGCCTTTCAAAGATTACTGTGAGCTCAGGCTGGATGAAGGAGGAAGGTACAGTGGTAACAGTAGAGTTTCTAGCATGCAGAGTTCAAATTTGCAGCGTACCACTGGGAGATCACCTCTTCCCATGCATGAGGGACCCACTAGTCCCTGTGAGTCTAAGCCCAAGAAGACTGGAACGGTGAAAAAGGAGAGTTTATTCTCATCTCTTTTCAGATCCAGAAAAGATGCATCCACTGTTGAGGCAGTCAAGAAGATTGAAGAAAAAGAAGAGGAAGTACCATGCGCTTCCTATTCTCATCAAGAAGAGATCACATCAACTCTTGAGGAGGCTAGTGAAAACGATGTCCCACTCATGGAGGAGCAACCACATGCATCAACAGTTGGGACAGCCAACACCTTGGAGGAAGGGACTCTTGTAGCCCTACAAGAAGTTCCAAATGCACATCAAGGCATGAAAAGATTCCCACATTCCATTGTTGCAGCAAATTCTTCTGATCAATGTGGAGATCTACTTTTGCAGGACCAAGGGTCAAATCTCAGTGCTACTATAGAGCAACTTGGTTGCACTGCACTGTGCAACATGGGAACACTCAAGAGGGAATCAAACACTCATTCTCATGAGCCATTGCTGGATTGTACATCACCTTGGAGATTGGGGTTTGAAGACTTGAAGGTTGATGGTAGACATCTTGGAGTGAGAAACCTTTTCTCCCTTCAAGATGACACTTTCTCAATGAGCTCTTCTCAGCTCGAAGAGGAACTTCTACTTTCAGATCCAAGACCTCATTGGTTTTGGAAGACTATGGATGAAGGGGAGGTCTCAAGGAGAGATCTCATTGGAGATGCACTTCGACACACCATGGGGTGCAATGACTTTCTTCCCTTCTCACAAGAGCAGATAGAAGATGGAGGACATCTTAGGATGGATAACATCTCTCATGCTTGTGTTGGACATCCCTTGAGCCATACACATCATGATGGGAAGTTTTTGCCTACCACCTATTTGATTCTTGATAGGGTCTCATTGATCCTTGAGGAGTTTGCATTTCAAAACCCTATGAAGTGCAAAGACAGGAATTTGATTTGGGAGAATGGTGGTCCTCATGGGAGGAGTACCAGGATGAGGAGAAGAAGGAGGCATCCACAAGTGATTGAGTGGATGGGGATGATGAGCAAGGAGCTAGGAGGCTACTTGCAGATCTGTGATACCAGGCAGTAGGAGGCTTGGCTGCGCTGGTTACTCTTGAGGGAGTTTGGCCATCACTTTTACTTGCAGATCTATGATACCGGGCAGCAGGAGGCTTGGCTGCGTTGTCTACTCTTGAAAGAGTTTGGCCATCACTTGGCAAACACTCTTCCTAAGAGTTGGAGGATGAAGGAAAGATGGCGGGATACTTGCATCATTAAGCAGCATAGAGTATGGATGCATGGTGTTGATATGATACTCATATCATTCATTGTGTCTTCATCACATGATTGGTATGATGGAGGTATGGGGAGGCAACACAATGTCTTGTTGCTTGGTTTGTTTCTAGGAGAGCAAGGGCAGATTTGCTCTCACACTTTGTATGATGTTGCAAGAGGAGGAGATGGCACTATCTCCTTGGTCTTTGATGATGATTGGGAAGCACTTCCATCTTGGGAGTTATTCCATATTTGTTGCAGCATTATTAGAGGAGTCTTTGACAAGGAGCATGTCAAAGAACAGAGCTTTGTATTGACAGGAGCTTACTTGCATGAGCTCACAGCATTGTCACCTTGGAGCAGAGACTTATGGATGAAGTGTGCCCAGCATAAATGTGGTGGATCTATAACCCATAGGTCCCAGGATCACTTCATATTTGTTTCACTTGATGAACAAAGAGGAGGTAATGATGATAGAGACATCTATGGCATATTCTTCTTGACTTGGGTTCCCAAGCATCAGGAGGATTATCTTCTTGCAGCACATGGTTCATTCTTCTTCACAATGGGCCAAAGCACTATGGAAGACTCGTGTATGGACCCATGCACTATCTTACTTCCAAAATATGGTGAGAAGTTTGTTTATACATTCATTGATTTGCACACTCTTACCATTCCTATGCAGTGCATTGCTTCACAAGGGGGCAAGCTTGTCATATTGCTCCATGAGTTGTATTGGGCCAATCTACATGATGGAGGCAGCCATCTCTCTTGTGGCCTTGGGAAAATGTTTTATCACCACATGTATGTTCATTTGCTGCACTATATCATGAAGACATATATGATTAACATAAACATTTTGCCATGTACTCTTATCAAGCAGCAACTTGTAAAACTGCGCTGTACTTGTTGGGGAAGCTGTTGGTACCTCTTTCCATCACTTGTAACCTTCAGCGTTTCCTTCACTTTGCTGCTGATCATGTCTCCATTTGCTGATATAGATTAGATTTGTATGGGAGACTTGATTATGAGGGAGACACATGAGCTGGATGTGTCCGTGAGTGGGAAAAATTCTCACATTTTCTGCACTACATGTTCTAATGGGAGCATGGGAGGAGGCATGGCCACCACTACTACATATGCATTCTCTTTTGAGGTGGGCCATGAGATTTATAGTCATCCATTGTACAGCCATGGCCAAGTGTTTGGTCTTATGTTTTTGTCATATTCAGCCATTTACTATCCATTAGTGGATGTGATGGATCTTGTACATTGCTTGCCATGTGATTTTCTGAAGTTGCAGTGGATGAGACTGCGCTGTATCCTTGTGAGAGATTGTTTGCATCATGTATCATCATGTAAAACATTCAGCAAACCTCTCATTGGGATGTTCCAGGATGATCATGTCCTATTATTCATGGATGGTTTGTTTTGGGCCAGCTTGTTCTTCATTGATGGAGGAACCTTCTTTGGAGGATTGGTCTTCACTTTGCCATTGGAGGGCAATGATTTTGCAGCCCAGGATCAGCATACACTCTACACTTGTCATGAGTGGAGAGAAGGACAGCATGGGGTAAGCTATGATGCTTGCCAAGTTCATATTTTCAGGCCACCTTCATTACCGGAGCTTGAGGTGGAAGAAGATTTTCAGGAGTTGCCTTGTTGGGAGGTGGCTCATCTTGTTTGGATGATTTCATGGGGTCCGGAAGGATTGTTGGATGGTTGGTACCAGGAGAGATCAATTTGGGATCCCCTTCATATCAGGATGGTGCAGAGTACAGGGGAGATTCAGTGGCGCATCTGGGACCCACGCATATTTTGCAGTATCGGTGGAGAGTTGTTCAGGCAGTTGCTTGAGGGCAAGCAACATTTTGCCGGGGGGGGACTGTAATATTCCTAATTTGCGACAGCAAATTGGAATATTCTATTTTGTTTATTTTTCCACCTATAGTTTGTAAATAAATAAAAAGTGAGTAAATAGGGTCTAAACTTACTTAAATGAAATAAGACATCCACCTAGTAGCACAACGTTGTAACTTAAGTGGGAGTCAAGGGGGGGACCCAACACCACGTGGAGGAAGGGGCCTATGTACACTCTAGAAGTTTCTCCAAGCTTCTGCGCAGATAAGGATGAGAACGTGGATAAGGATGAGGATGTGGAGGAGAGAGAGAGGCCACATTTGGTTTTGGAGGGAAACCAACACTATAAAAGATGGAGGAGCCTCCTCATTTGGGACATGTTTTGATGCTTGGATTATTGGATTATTGATTATTGAGTGAGACATTTGTCTTCTCTCTGGCACGCTGGCTGTTTAGCCCGTCTGCTGCACTGTTTAGTGCACCGAGTGTCTCCGTGTGGAGATCTCACCCTTAGCCCCGAGGGACTTCGAGTGCCTGCTCGGGCAAGGTTATTTTCTTAGCCTCATCCTCCAGGACAACGTTATTGCTGCAGCAGCATAATACTGTGTTGTAGGGTGTTGCCGTGGTGACTTTACGACACCACTTCTCTTGTTTTTCAGAGGGAGAGTCTTTCTTTCCTTTGGAGGATCAGGTTGGAGGGTATTGGAGCTGATTTGCAGATCTTGGCACTTGGCCAAAGTGTTTATTTCCACTACTGCGCAGTCCCTCTCAGTGTTTGCGTTATCTTCATGGTGTATTTACAGTGAGGGTTTGCCGGTTGATTTGAGGGGAAGATCTCAAGTGTAAGGATCAGCCTTCCACTTTGGAGATCTATTGGAGGAGGTCTATTTCAGTTTCTCATCATCTTCAGCCTTCTCTACTTGGTTTCAGTTTGGAGTTGCAGTAGCTGCCCAACAACTCCGGCATTTTTGTCGTATTGTGCATTTCAGCCAATCCCTTGGAGGATTGAGATATTTTTGCTTATAAGGGTTAGAGCTTTGCTCCTCTATTGTATTTGGGCCACCCATTGTCATATCCATGTGTTGACATTATTTTGGAGCAGCATTTTATCTTAAATTGCGTTTTTCATAGCCTGGGTTTATGCAGAAATAGCAGTGCTTTTCATGTTTATGTACATGTGTTGTGGAGGCTTGCATTTCTTCTCTTGAGAAGTTGTTTCCTCAAGATTTGTACTCTCTTCTGCTGCTATACATTATTATTGGCTATATATGCATCTTTTGTCTCATAGCTACTGCAGAAAACGCTGAAGGGTTTCTGGATTATTTTCCTATCTTGCGGCACCTCTATCTTGAGGGGCTTTCTATATAAAACTGCTGTTTAACCTTGCTGAAAGCCTATGCCTTGTACTCAAACCCATTCTCTGATTATTTATAGTGTTATACATCATATTCCTTCAGAAAATACGCTGCCCTTGCTTCAGCAAATTTCTGCATACTCAAAGTCTTGGGAAATCAGGGTTTTTCTTGACTAGTCGGGAAGGAGGAACTGTTTAACATAGAAAAACGCCTTTGTTTGAGCTGAAATTCGACATGGAAGTCCCTCTTGACCTATTCTAACATATTCCAGAACCTTGACTCGTCATTTTACGCAGATTTCCTTACTCACTCATTTTAGGGCCAAAATCCTCACTTTTCCCCACCTTTTTGCCCTTGCTGAGTAAAGGTTGCTACTGCTATTTATTTGGGTTGCTGAACATTTTCAGAGATATGATATGATAGTTGGAGCCCTCATACCTGAAGAATGCGTTTTTTAGGCATGATCTGCTGAAGAATCCATTATTGGGAATATTACATTCTGAATGAAATTTGTATGATTTTTTCTTTAATTTAAGTGTTGGGAATCGGGACCCACATTTTTGGTTTTCATGCCTATTCAGAGGTTAATTAAGAATCAATGAGAATTCTAGAAATGTTTAAGACCATTTTTTTTTGAAAGAGCGGTTCACTCTTAGTTTGCAACAAAATGTTGGCAATTAATGGTAATGTATAATTCATAATGTCATCATTTTAATTAAATTTTTAACATTAACATTGATTGTCTGAGGATGTTTGAGAGTGATTCCAACCTCATCAGACTTCATATGGAGAAAGTAGAATTCATTTCCCATTCAAAATTCAGCAGACTTAACGGTTTTTAGGATTGGTAGGATTGTAGCATTTTCATTAGATTTTTCGTATACGAGGCTATGGAATTTGCGATTAATCAAAAGCACCAAGCCCATTATGTACCTCAATGTTAGTGATATTTCTTGTTGGACTCCTCTGTTGTGTTCTTAACAAAAATGCATCCTTCACTTAAACCAATATCATTCATTAGACATGCTGAGCTTTTCGTACCATATTTTAAAACTTGGATTAGGTAGTTTCATCAAAATTGGGTGGTGTTGACTGATGCCCCTAGAGGATTAAGGAAATATAGTATTCCTAATGGAAATATTAAGTAAATATCAGAAGCATGTGCTATGAACAATAACCAGAAAATTCAACAAACATACGGTTCATCAATACAGAAGTGGGAATGCACCAAACTCTTGAGCCATTTTATTAAATCCGAGAATATTGGAGTACATGAGTAAGAATAGTGGAACTTGGGCTTGCTTCAGCGAGCTAGGCAAAACCTAGGTGATAATGCGATGCCCAAGTGCTGGAATGACTTCACCCAATAATCTCTGCAATGGCCTAGGAAATTGTCTCTGCAATTGAAAAAGGATAGGAGTTTCAACGCTAAAATGTGCTCAGAAAATTTTGCAAATTTAGCTGGAGCATCCCCTCAATAAACCCATAAAAACCTAGAAATGGTTTGTCTTGAATCCACAAGTCTCGGAGACCTCCAAATTAGTACGAGTTGTCCAGTCTGGCCTCCAGTACATACTACAGGGAGAAGTGTTGTAGAATGCTCCCAATTTCTCCACAGGGCCCTCCAATCTCCTGCAAAATTTCTCCTCCAAATCTCCTTTATTTCTCCAACCCTTATCTCTCCCAAACTCCTTGACTGACTCTTTGTGAAAATTTCTGAGACAAAAATCCTACTGCTAAATATTGATTTACTTCTCCTACTTGTTTTATTATGCACAAGTTATTTAACTAAAAATATTCAGAGAAACATCGAAGTAAACACAACTAACAAACTACACAAATATAGATCATTTATTGAACATCACGCACATATGACAAAGGACACGGATTTTTCGGAGAAATGTCCTCAGAAAAACCCAATGCGGGAAAACCGGTGCAGCAGATCTAAGGGTTTATTATTATTAAGCAACAATATTCTGAGTACATCTAGGGTGCCATAAACCGGCTCACCCAACAGAGAAAACCTCGGCTACAGAGAAAAATGTGAGTTTTATCTCACTCTCTCAAGTCCCGGGCTATGTCACAGGGTTCGCCAAATTTGAACAAATTCGAACCTGAAGGCAAACCTAAAGACGGATCTGAAGCCAAATTTTATAATTTAAAAAAAAAATTGGGGTTTGAGGTTAGAGTTCGGGCAGTTTTTGTCAGCTGTTTTAAGGTTTATGAGAAAAACCATGGGCATCACATGGTTTTCTCTTGTTTTGCTTCGCGCCAGTGGCCATTGGTTTGTCTTTATTTACCATGGTTGTCGATAGATTTTCACAAGCCAACTTCAGCCTGAGTGTACTCGCTCTATTGTGCTCAGTGTTGTATTCTCTGCAATTTCCTGAATTCAATTTCAAGACGTTGCTTGTCCCCGCCTCCCGGAGCGTGAAGTGAATAGTGGTTGTGATTTGTGACTCATGCGTTCTCATTGTTATTCATATAAATTTATTGATTGATTTTGATTTATTATATATATATATATATATATATATATATATACTATATAGTCGAACTTAATGCCGAACCTCATGTGAACCTCAGCGAAAAATTCGAATTTGAATCGAACTTAATCGTTGCCGAACTTGAATTCGAACCCGAACCGTGTGACATAGGTCCCGGGTGATCCGGATGAGCCATTAGTGAAACCCCAGCTAGCTCTACACAGTCTCTACGCTGCCACTGCGTAAGGCTACGTGGCCCTAACTGAGGGACTGCGTCACCCTCGCTTTGCACTGCCCAACTTCTCCCAGAGTCTGGTTTCAGCCCTGCTGACTTAGAAACCCCACTCTCCAGCTGAATTTCAGACTTTCCTTGGAGGCTCTCCGCTGCCACTGCGTGGGCTTGCGTCACCCTCTCTAGGGACTGTGTCACACCCTCTGATAGATGCACTGCCTCCACTGCGTCTATGCTGCCCTTGCTCTGCGTTGCACTCTTGGTCCTCCGACCAATCATTGCATCTGCCCCTCACTGCTTCTTTGAATCACTCATATCTGATCTTCGTTCGAGCACTGCTCCGTCAGAAGAATTCGATCTCTTAGATTCACTGTGTGTCTCCTCCAACTGACCTCAAGCCCTTCCTTTATACTTTTCTCGTTGAAAAATCAACGACCGTGATCGAATCTCTAATCAATGACTAAGATTAGAAGTAGCTTGATCCACGTCACTTAGAATATTCGCATCACATATGTAAATTAATTCACTTTAATTTTTCAATTTCCCTAAGTTAGACTTAGGGTCTCCATTAAAAAATTTAATTATTTGAATAAATTTTACACCAGATGGAATTTCTCCAAACACTTTCTGGATCTTGGAGATCTCATGTGTTCCAGCCCGTCCACAAAGTTTCGGAGCTATAACACATCCGATGCTACCCCAAAATCTAAACAATCTCTTCCCCTGTGCAAGCCTTAGCCAATGACCCTTGCGCAAGCCAAAAATGGAGCAATTCAGCCCTCTGAATGGCCTCACTTCTAGCCTTGCATAATCCAATGAAAAACTTGCCCTCAAGGTAGATGACTTCCTTGAAAAATCCCCAAGTCGAGCAGCTCCTCTACACCTACACAATTCAACCCATGAGTTGCCTTCTGCACCAAAAAAGGTACGTATCACTGAATGGGATGTTGGTTGTACCACTTGGAAGAAGCTCGGAGTAGACTCTTTCCTCCCTAATAGCGAGATACTCGAGGTTCTCTGAAGAAGGGGTTGGATTCCTGCTTGGAAATCCTTTTGCTAAGAAACACGGGTAATCTTGAGCTAAGCAGTCACAAGAGCACTGATATTCTGAGTTAAAGTGACAAAAGACCTGAAATGAAGGTCTTCATGCTCTATTTATCCCTGCTGCATCTCTCTCTCCTTGTGGGTCCCATTCTGCACTAGTATGCACTCCTTCCTCTCTCATCTTCCCACAAGTGCACTTTTCCCAAGGGAGCACGAATTCCCTCCTTGTGGCCCTCACAACCCACTAAGAAAGTGATTTTCTCCTTTCTCCTAAGTCAAAATTTCTACAGTATCAAAACTATCAAAATTGTAATATTTCCCAAGTGACTTAGGAATATGGGGATATTGCAGGTAGAGGAAAAATATGATACTAATGATGAGGATCACAATATAAGCGATGATGGAGCATTATATATATATATATATATATATATATATATATATATATATATCAGATATCTTAGTTTCCAAATTTTTGAGGGGTCATGTTTCCAGTGTGTTCCCATTTCGGAAACACATACTTGTTTCCTACAATCATTCAACTTAGCTATTATGTTAGGCCAGGCATGACATGTGAAAATTTCTAAATCTTTACAACAGAAATCCTACTGTAGAAATCTGATTTACATTACCTACTTGTTTTAGTTAATTTAACAAGTTATTTTCTGAATACATCAAGAAAATATTAATTTAAATAAACTACAACCTACACGACTATACAGATCAAGTATTTAAAAATAAATGAAGCATTCAGTCAAAGGACACTTATTTTCGGACAAATGTCCTCGGAAAAACATAATGCAGGAAAGCCGATGCAACAGTTCTAAGGGTTTATATTATTATGCAGATTTTCGAATACAATCTAGGGTGCCAAATCTGGCTCATCCAATCGAGAAAATCCTCGGCAGAAGTACCTCTATTCGGAGACAGATATTTCCGCTGATCCAGCAGCGGAATGAAGAAACCCCAAGGTGATTGCATTGTCTGCAGTGCTGCGCAACGATGGCTGCAACAAGATCTGCGCTGAGACTGCATCACCTCCTCTATGTTGAGATTTTGTGTATTTGGGGTAGCATCGGATGTGCTCTAGCTCCCAAAATTTGTTGAGGGACTAGAGTAAACTTGATCTACAAGACCCAGAAAGGGATTTGGGAAATTTCATCTAGTTTGGGAAATATTTAATTAATTAATTATTTTAATGTATTTCCTAAGTCTAAACTTAGGAAAATTAAATAATTAAAGTTAATTAAATTAAATATGTGATGAAATTGTCTTAAGTCACACGAATCAAACTCTCTTTTAATCTTAGCCATTGATTCAAGATCTGATCATGGCTGTTGGTTTCCCAACAAGAAAAGTATTAAGGAAAGACTTGGGGTCATTTGTAAATACTAAAGACACACAGAGGCAGAGCACTGAAGCTAAGCTGAGATTCTAGGGCAGGGTTTACTAAGAATTCTCAGAAGTGTTTCATCTGCAGAGAGGGGAGTTTAGACAAAGGGGATGATCTGATACCAGTGTCAAGAATCAACAAGAGACAGAGAGCAGCTTTAGAAAGGCAATGCAGAGGAGCAGGGGCTTCAACAGCTACGCAACGCAGAGACAACTTCAACTACGCAGGTGCTGCGCAGTCGCTCCCAGGGCAACGTAAGGTAGCTGGAAACCCTCAGAGGTTATGTAGAGACCCTTAGGGGCAGCGTAGGGACTGCGTCACCAAGTCTAGGGTAATGCAACCCTTTCCAGACCAGCGCTAAAGCACGCATGGGCTGCAGAGGTTGAGGCAGGGGCTTTAGGGGTAGCGCTGGGGTTTCTAGGGCGTAATTTTGGCTGAGTCCTGTAAATCCCGTTTGAGGATGTGGATCGGTCAATATTTTGGCTTGAGAACAACCGGTGAGTTGCAAATCTATATTTTCTCCATCGGCTTTTCCAGATCTGGAACCCAGATTTGGTGTATTGATAAATACTCTTATTAATAAAACCCTCCAGCAGCCAGAGATCGGTTTTCCTGAATTGGGTTTTTCTGGGGACTATTTTTCCAGAGAATCACTATGTCACTTTGTCTATGTGTGCATGTACTTTTCCTAGATCTGAATTGGTGAAAGTCTGTTATGTGTTTTGCTTCGATATTTATCCAAATTATTCAGTTAATAACTTAATTAAGTAGGAGGAGCATAGTCAGATCTAACAGTATATTTCTGCATAATAGTAACATTCAGAAATTTTCACATGGTATCAGAGCAATTGCAGATCTAGGAGGGTCACCAGCAGAAGACTGAAGGATCTTGCTACAGAAAGCAGTAGGAAGTGCAGCAGCAGCAGTTGAAGGGAAGATCTGAAGGGACAATGCAATTTTCAGAGAAGCAGAGTTACGCAGAGGGCAGGGTGACGCAGTCTAACGCTGTCTCCCAGCAGGCCCACGCACTTACTGCGCAGAGGCAACACTGGAATTGTCTGTAGCCAGCCAATGTGACGCATATCTGAAGCTGTCATATCCAGAAGACCCTGAAGCAGAGTTGTAGAAATTCAGAAGGTGCTGGTAGGGTTAAATTTCTGAAGTTTTCAGAATTTTAGCCTAAGCACTAGTGACAAAGACCGGGAGGAGATCAACTTCTCAGGGAGTTTCTAGCCAAAGAAACTTGCAGATTGATCAGAGGATCAAAGAGAGCTGAATCATTGTTGATTTGACAGATTTCCAAGAAGGGAAATTAGTTGTCAGAGGGAGCAAAAGGTGCCTGTTTCGCCAAGGGCCTTAGATCCAGATCTCTAGCAAAGAGAAATGGAGCTCCGACAAATTTTTGAGAAGATGGCTCCTCATGGACTGCGTGATCAGGACAGATTGGATGGCCTATCCAACTTTTTAGTTTGGAAGGCTAGGATCCTGATAGTCCTAGAGGCATATCATCTAAGAGACCATGTAGAACAAGTTTTGGTTACATTGACTGATGCAGATCTCCTAAGGAAGCATAATGAAGTTGCTAGACATGCCAAGCGGCTAATCATGGATGGAATTAAGGACCATATTGTCTCACATATAACTGAAAAGAAGACAACTAATGAGATGTGGAAGGCCTTAACATCCCTATATGAGGGGTACAAAGGGAGTTGCTGTTGGACGCTCAGATGCGGTCATTCATGATGATCAAGGGAGAAGACATGGAGCATTTCCTCTTCAGATTACAATCAATCAAAGATCAGTTGACTGCAAAGGGTGCTAAGGTGGAAAATGATGTGATGGTCAAGATTGCTCTCAATGCAGTCACAGATGAGTGGGAAACCTTTGTCCAAAGAATCTTGGGCAGAGAAGACCTCCCAGATTGGGACAACTTATGGGTAATTCTGTATCAAGAAGAACTCCGCAGAATCACCAAGAAGCAGTACAACTCTGGATCGACCAAAGTGAAGAAGGAAGATGAAGAAGATGCAGCCTTGGCATCAAAGAGGCAACAAGGAAAGGAGAAGAAGGATCTGTCTAAGATCAAGTGCTTCCAGTGTGGTGAATCACGACATTTCGCCAGCAATTGTCCTCAGAATAAAAAGGACAAGGAAGCTTATTCTTCCAAGGCTGCTGTGGCGGATGATGGGTCAGAAGATGATGCAACCATGAGCGCTCATGAACCACGAAAGTGGGGCGATATGGATCTGTAGAGGAGGTACAGAATGATGGCGGGATCCTTGAGCAGCTCAGCTCTTGGATCACATCCGACCTACGGGAGCCTTAAGACAGTAGCGAGACAAGTGGAGCAGTGGGTGCATAGATCACGGATGAAGCAGAGGCAGATCTGAATGCTGGAAGGAGCAGCGCAATGCAGATACAACAACAACGTAGAGGCAGTTGCACCGTAGGGGCTGATGTGACTTCAGCAGCGTAGAGCATAGTTGCTTACGCAGAGAAGAGCTGCAACAACGTGGAAGCATCAGGACGACACTGTAGCACAACAACAATGTGAGAGAATTCAACACAAGGAGCTGATGTGATTTCAGTAGTGCAGAGGGAGTCTGCTTACGCAATGCAGAGCTGTTGCTGTGCATCATCCTTCAGATGTGAGCACAGATCAACAACCTATGGAGCTTCAGTGATGAGGATGTAACCCAACTGACTTGTCTGTCAAAGATTGGGCAGGAGATTCAGTTGGTTCTCTCAACAACTGAAGTTGCAGTTAGCAATGGCAATGATATGGGCAACACGGATGCAACAAATTGAGAGGGAGCTGCAGTACAGATGTGGCAGTGGCGGTGACAGTGTCATGGGCAGCAGTACAAAATGGCAACAACAGTGCAGAGTTGAGTGGCAGCAGGACAAGCATCAACAACACAGAAACCAATGCCCAAAATCTTGTAATGCATGGTGTGATGTATTGCTGGAGCACACTCTAGATGCTAAGAGGGAGTTTTGAGATTTTGTGTATTTGGGGTAGCATCGGATGTGCTCTAGCACCCAAATTTTGTGGAGGGACTAGAGTACACTTGATCTACAAGACCAAGAAATGGATTTGGGAAATTTCATCTGGTTTCGGAGATATTTAATTAATTAATTATTTTAATGTATTTTCCAAGTCTAAACGTAGGAAAATTAAATAATTAAAGTTAATTAAATTAAACATGTGATGAAATTGTCTTAAGTCACACGGATCAAGCTTTCTTTTATTCTTAGCCATTGATTCAAGATCTAATCATGGCCGTTGGTTTCCTAACGAGAAAAGTATAAAGGAAAGGCTTGGGGTCATTTGTAAAGACACACATTGGCAGAGCATTGAAGCTAAGCTGAGATTCTAGGGCAGGGTTTGCTAAGAATTCTCAGAAGTGTTTCAGTTGCAGAGAGGGGGGTTTAGACAAAGGGGATGATCTGATCTCAGTGTTTAGAATCAACAAGAGATAGAGAGCAGCTTCAAAAAGGTAGCGCAGAGGAGCAGGGGCTTCAGCAGTTGCCCAACGCAGAGGCAACTTCAACTACGCAGTCACTCCCAGGGCAGTGTAAGGCAGCTGGAAACCCTCAGAGGTTACGTAGAGACCATTAGGGGCATCGTAGGGACTGCGTCACTGAGTATGGGGTAACACAACCCTTTCTAGGCCAACGCTGAGGAATGCAGGGGCTGCCAGGCTAATGCAGGCGCTTCAGAGGCAGCGCTGGGGTTTCTAGGGCCTAATTTTGGTTGAGTCATGTAAATTCCGTTTGAGGGGGTGGATCAGTCAATATTTTGGCTTCAGAACAATCGATGACTTGTAGATCTATATTTTCTCTGTCAGGTTTTCCAGATTTGGAACCCAGATTTGTTGTATTCATAAATACTCTTAATAATAAAACCCTCCAGTAGCCAGAGACTGGTTTTCCCGCATTGGGTTTTTCTGGGGAATATTTGTCCAGAAAATCACTGTGTCACTTTGTCTATGTGTGCATGTACTTTTCCTAGATCTGAATTGGTGAAAGCCTGTTATGTGTTTTGCTTCGATATTAATCTGAATTATTCAGTTAATAACTTAATTAAGTAGGAGGAGCATAACCAAATCTAACAGTAGATTTCTGCATAATAGTAACATTCATAAATTTTCACACTCTAGTGGCTGCGTCACTCTCCTCGTGAGCCTTCCCGGCTTTGAAATCGATCCGCCGAATGGCTGCTCGATATGCCTCAATGAAACCCCCACGTAGCTGCTGAAGTGACTGCGTCACCCCCTGGCTCAGTGTCACCCTTCTGGCTCTGCGTCACCCTTTCAAGGGTTGCGCTGTCTCTCCTAGTGCTGATCTGCCTCTCTGCACTTGTATCCTCGGCCTTGGACTAAAGTCCCGCTGCTGAACTGCCCGTCACTGCACTAAATTACTCAGATCTAATCTTCGTCCAAGCTCTGCTCTGTCAGAAGAATTCGATCTCTAAATTCATTCTCTCTGTATGTTCTCCAACTGACCCTCGAGCCTTCCTTTATATTTTTCCTGTTGATGAATCAACGACCGTGATCTAATCTCTACTCGACGGCTAAGATTAGAAAGACTTGATCTTCGTCACTTAGAACATTGTCACCCACATGTTAAATTAATTCACTTTAATTGTTTGATTTTCCTAAGTTTAGACTTAGGCTCCATTTAAAATAATTAATTATTTGAATAACTTAAGCTCCGGGTGGAATTTCTCCAAACGATTTTTGGGTCTTGGTGATCTCATGTGTCCTAGCCCTTGCATAAAGTTTCAGATCTAGAGCACATCCGATGCTACCCAAAAATCAACACTCCCTCTTAGCAAGGAATGTGCTCTAGCAATACTTCATTACCAGAAGCATCACCCTGATCCACGTCATCAGTCCTCTGCATTGTTGATGCTCGACTGTTGCTCCTCATCCACTGCACTGGTGCTATCTGTACCGCTGCCCATGTCACTGCTACATTTGTACTGAGTTCTGTAAATCCCGTTTGAGGGTGTGAATCAGTCAGTGTTTGTGGTCTTAGATTAGCCAGAAGCTGTAGATCTAGAGTTTTCTCTGTAGGGTTTTCCAGATCTGGAACCTAGAGTTGTGTATTCAGAAATATTCTTAATAATAGAGCCCTCCAACAGCTAGAGACCGGTTTTCCCACATTGGGTTTTCCCCGGGACAGTTTGTCCTTAGATAACTGTCACTTTGTCTATGTGTGCATGTGCTTATTCTAGATCTAAATTGGTAGATATCTGTTATGTGTTTTGCTTTGATGTTAACTTGAATTTATTCAGTTCATAACTTGTATAAGTAGGAGAAGCTTAACTGGATTGACAGGAATAATTTCTGCATAAGAATTAAGATTCATAAATTTCTACAGTGATGAAAGTACAGCGGGAGGTACTACAGGGATGGCTACAAGAGAAAGAGAATGAATGACGAAGGCATGGATGGAGAATAAGGAAATGGGTTAGATGGAACCTACTGCAAAGGAAATGGAATGTCAAGCTGATAAACAAGTTCAAAGAACTTGAACAGATACATTTTTCCTTGTTGGAAAAGGAGAGACTCAAAGGAATTGAGTCACAACAAATAGGATCTGCTGAAATCCAGAAAGTACATTGCGAAAGATTGGTGCTTGAAGAAGCAAACGAGACCGAAAAGTCTTGTGTTTTTTAAACTAATGATTTGTGTATGATTGTAGGTACATCACAGGATGATGAACGAACTTGAGAGTTTGGTAAGGAGAAAGAAATGAATTTGAAATCTGTTCAAATCAATGTTTTAAAAACCGGAACCGGTGACCGGACCGGTGGCCTAATGAACCGGGTTTCTAACCGGAACCGGTCTAACCGGCAGCGGTCAGATGCCAATGAACCGGTTTAAAAAAAATACATTAAATAATTATTTTTTTAATAAAAAAAACTATTTTTAAGATTTGCAGCCATGATTCCAAGCCAATAGAGACAAAATATGCAAAGTTTGCTCATATATATACCATGCAAAGGTGAATATATCAAAATGGCACCGAGTGCAATACATATCATCGAAAAATACATAAGCAATGAGGCTCCAAATGGCCCATAAAGTCCAAAAAAAATGCTACAAGCTATGAGGCCATTGGCCTAATATAAGACTACATATTAGTGATCAACAACATGATCACTCCTCATCATGATCAAAATCATCACCACTACTAGACAAGGGATCATCAACATGAGCTACATAAATAATATGGCTCAAAGTTTGAGGACTCCTAAAACTCCTCTACAACTTTAGTAGTATTAGTAGTAGCAAAAATAGACATCAAAACTACAAATCACTGAGCAACATGGTCTCTCATGAAACTCATCATTGATTCATCGCTACTAGAAATGGGATCATCAACAAGAGATACATAAACATCATCTAGCTCAAAGTCTTCAGACTTGGATTGCTCAACGGTCAACCTTATAACATGATAGAAATTGAAAAAGTTTAACATGCCTAACCAATGATTTTGGTTTGAGTGAAGGGTTCATTTCCTCAACCTTAAAATGCGATAGAAAAAGATTAGCATGTCTAACTAGTTGTTTTCCTTTGATTGAAGGGTACATCAAGGTTCTTAAAGGACTTCATGCTCTTGATCAAATGCCGATATCATACCCTTACACATGATAGAATCAAATGGGAACATTGCAAATTCCCAAACCATGAAACCCTGAAAACCACTAAGTCTGCTGAATTTTGAGTGAAACCTAAAATTCTAGTTTCTCCATATGAAATCCAATGAGGTCGAAACCACTCTTAAACATCCTGAGTCATTTCATGGTAATGTTAAAAATTTAAGTTAAAGGATGAAAATGAAAAATAAAGGAAATGTCACTTTTACTTTAAGAATTTAACATTACCATGAAATGTCAATGCTTCCCTTATCTCCACATCAGCCCTAAAACTCATTTCTGGCCATGCGTGGGTCCACATAGGGAAAGAGTAGCTAAATGAACCCTCCCATTGGCTCCAAATCAGCCCTAAAACATAACTGCTGCCGAAAATGTGGGTCCGCGGATGAGTTAGCACCTAACCGGCCGGTTAGGAACAAAACCGGCCGGTTTATGCATAAACCGGCCGGTTAGGTCCGGTTTTTTCAAAAAATAGGCGAAATGCCCTAGAAACCGGGTTGCCTGGCCGGTTTCGACCGGTGGGCTATCTAACCGGCCGGTTTGGCAGGTTACCGGTTCAAACCGGCCGGTTTTTAAAACACTGGTTCAAATTAATGCTGAGATAGCAAGATCTCAGAAACAAAAGGAGGCATAGGGGTCTCATGGAAGTATGCAGGAGAACATTAAAGATGATTTAGCAGAGGAAGAAGGGCCATCTGATGATGGTGTAACTACAAGTGAAGGTACTGAAAACTGTTTAAAGTTTCCAAATTCTACTCCAATTGAGATTATTGAGTTATATAGAAAATTAGATCTTCAAAGAAGAAGGTTGGAAAGACAGAGGATATATACACAGGATAAGTTGCTGGAAAAGGAAGACAAAGAAATTGTCATGAATGAAAATCATAAGAAGATGGTAATGGAATTTCAACAAATTGATATTATAGAGAAAGAAGCTCATTATAGTGAACAAGAGCAGAGAGACATCATTAAAGCAGATGATGTGAAGAAGAAATGAGTTGATGAAGCTGAAATGTTGCCAGAAGAAAAAGAGACACAAAGTTTTATCGCTTTTGATTTTAATGATTGTTTTATGATTATAGTTTTAGAACTGAAGAAGACTAGAAGTTGCCAGGTTAGACATGATGATGAGGAAAATGTAAAACATGAAGATATCATGCGTGGAGAAGATAAATCGACTATCAAATTCAGTCAAGAAAGTGAAGAACAATCACTGAAGGTTGTCAAAGAAGAAGATGGGAAATATACTGAAATTGATGAACAAAATAGTGATGTATTTGAAAGGAAGCAAGTACAATGGAAATTGGAAAACAATTTATTTTTTGAAAATAAATTTGCAGATATTGAACAAAAGTTGTTTGGAAAGCAATAAGAGGGTAGGGATGAAAGGGCAGTAGTAAGACTCCAACAAATTCAAGGAGAATATAACAAACAACAGTTTGAAGATGAATGGAATAGAGATATTAGAGTGCTAGAGAGAATGCTGGAAAATCAAAATTCAATGAAGGAAGAGTCAATTATGAAAGAGAAAGAGTTTGAAAAATTGCAGAAAGTAAAGATGCAACAGTTAATAAACAACAGCAACAAACTGAAACAAAGAGATAGCAGTGAATGGCAGAATGAGTATCAATCCAAGGATATGCTGGAGATGGAGATTGAAGAATTATGACTATTAATGATGAAGCAGCCGAAATGGAGGAGATGGACAACAACAAGAAGAGTAATCAATCAGAAATTTAATTCGATTGACAAAGAGAATAAGATGAAATAGAAAACAACAATAGATTGTGAAAGCATAGCTAGTGGAGCAATGCAACATAAAGTGTGGAGACCTGGAGAACAACAACACACAATAACAACAACCAAAGACAGATTACAACACAAAGTATGGGATCCAGGAGGACAAAGGTTGGAAGCACATGATCATGATTATTTTCTACTTTGGGAGTCTGATGCAGGAGCATCTGACTCAAAAATTTCATTTTAATCTAGTAGATATAGGGGGTCTTATATTTTCTAAGAAGTTGGATTCCTATGTCAGAAATTAATATAATTATTAAGATTTTGAGTGATTTTGATGAGAGATATTTAAGAATAGGATTTAATTGGTGAGGCATTTTGTAAATGTTTCTGAATGTTGGAGAACATGAGAGATTTAGGAATTTATTGTAAATTTTAGATTAGGAATTGGTTTCATGAATCTGGGGATTTGAAAGGATCCTTAGGGATTAGTTAAGTAAAAAAAAAGGACTTGGAGGATATTTAGGATTTTGTTGAGCAAGTTTTGGATCTAAACTAAAATTGGTTGTAGAATCCATTTGTATAAATTCTAAGTCTCAAAAGTGTAAAAAGACAGGGTATGCAGAGTAGGATTTAATTATTAGATCAGATAGTTAGGGTTTTGATTGTAGCCTATGGGCAATAGGAAGAAAGAGGCCACTGATTCAAATATCAAGCTAGAAGAGAATTCCTATGTAAATATTGAGTATTAATATAGAGAATTCAATTTCTGAATTCGTATCTCATTTTTGAGTTTATCTTGTGTACAATGAATAATTGATTTGTAAAGTGTGTGCAAATAAGAAGTTTTCATAATATATGTGTGTAGGTCGAGTTTGAACAGAATCAAGAAGAGACAAAGGTTTGATCTGTTGAATCCAAATCAAAGTAACAAACATCGCGATTTTATCGCGAGTTTTTCGGGCTGCCGATTTTATCGGCGATTTTTTCAACGATTTTTTGAAAAAATCGTTATCGCGAAAAAATCGCGATTTTTTTGGTAAAAATCGTGGGCTCATCAAATAGAAACCCTATAAGTTCAAAAATCGATTTTTTTTTTTGTCATTTTTGCAGCTCTCTCATTTTCCTAACACACCCTGTTGGCAGTTCATGGTAATGTTAAATTCTTAAAGTAAAAGTGATATTTCCTTTATTTTTCATTTTCATCCTTTTACTTAAATTTTTAACATTACCATGAAATGACTCGGGATGTTTAAAAGTGGTTTCGACCTCATTGGATTTCATATGGAGAAACTAGAATTTTAGATTTCACTCAAAATTCAGCAGACTTAATGGTTTTCAGGGTTTCATGGTTTGGGGATTTGCATTGTTTCCATTTGATTCTATTATGTGTAAGGGTATGAGTCTTGAGATTGGCATTTGATCAAGAGTATGAAGTCCTTTAAGAACCTTGATGTTGGTGGCATTGATTGTTGAACTTTGTTGATGTTGGTGGTATTGATTGTTGAACTCCCCTACTGTGGCCTTAACAAGAATGTACCCTTCACTCAAAGGAAAACAATTGGTTAGGCATGTTAATCTTTTTCTACCGCATTTTAAGGTTGAGCAATCCAAGTCTGAAGACTTTGAGCTAGATGATGTTTATGTATCTCTTGTTGATGATCCCATTTCTAGTAGCGATGAATCAATGATGAGTTTCATGAGGAGGAGGAGAAGGAGCAACAATAGGAGGAGGAGGAGCAACAATAGGAGGAGGAGGTGACACCACCTACCCCTGCTATCGGTAGAGGACGTGGTCTACCTCCTTTGGCTCCTAGTGCTTCAGGATCTGGAGCACAACAGAGTCCATTGCCAACCCCGCCAACTTCTTCGTCTAGAGGGAAAGCTGTTACATTTTCTCGCAAGAGGGGCAGAGGAAATCAATAGTATAGGTTATTTGGTGCATTCCTTTGTATATAACATTATGACTCATGATATGAGATACATTATTATATTTTTTGTTGATATTTTGAGGCTGAGTTGACTCTTGAGACTCAGGACTTAGTATTCAGGACAGGATTCAATTTTATGTGTGATGTAGCACTAGACATGATATTACACATCTTATATATTAGTTTTTTTTTCATATTTATGTGTCAATGCATTTATTTTATGCTGTAGATGCTTTAGATATTAAAAAAATTGAAAAAAAATGAATATTTTTGTATGTGCCGATTTTTTCCTGATTTTTATGATTTTTTCCGATTTTTTCCCCTCGACGATTTTATCCCGATCGCGATTTTTGTTACTTTGATCCAAATCAACACTTTAAAAATGATATGATATCAAACGAACGTAGAATAGAGCCAAGCACATTAAAACACACACAGTGACAGAAGGAACGTTGGATCATTCAGATCGATGGAAGAGTTCGATGGACAACGAACGATGGGAATTAAGTCAGGAGTGGAAAAAGAGATTGTAGTTTAGTGTTAATCAATGATTGCGGAACATAGATCGAAGGAGATAACTTTGATTTATGTTAATCAACGGTTCTTTTATGCGTATTGGGAGTACCAGAATTGGGTTGCGATGCGAAATTGCAAAATTGCAATTTGCATGTCGCAAAAGTTAACAGATAGAAATGTTTCAAAGTGTTACAATCCATGAAGTGGCGGACGTGCGATACAATGATGAGTTTTAATCCTGAGATTTGCGATGAGAATTTGCTGGAAAAGGGTTGGGATTAAGCGCGTATTAGCAGCAATGTTTTAAAAAACGGAATCGGTCAGCTACCAGGTCGAGGTAATGACTCGGTAATGACTCGGAATCGGTAATGACTCGGTCGACCAGGTTTCAATGACTCGGTCATGACTCGGTTTTTGTAAAAAATACATTAAATATTAATTTTTTTGTACAAAAACATAAATTTAAAGATTTTTATTCATGTTTCCAAACACAAAGCATTACAATATAGACAAAAGACAACATATGATAAAAGTAGGCTCTCGGTCTACCAGGTTTCAACTTTCAATGACTCGGTCATGACTCGGTTTTTGTAAAAAATACATTAAATATTAATTTTTTTGTACAAAAACATAAATTTAAAGAGTCTATCTCGATTTTCTCATGGCTGAGGGACAAGTCATGATGACAGCGTGCTTAAGCACTGCCTACCAGTGTTGATTGTGTTCATAAGAAGGATCTGATTTGTTGTTGTAAATGTACACAAATGCTTAGGGGGTCAAGGTCCGAAAAGGACAGTGGCATTGTATCAATTCACGAACTATTCATCTAATGCATGTGTAACAGAGAAAGTATAACCCATACAGCAGACTTGAATCCATATGATATCTGATCATATACAGTGTTATGCACTGATGCTAAGAAATATTCAGAACGTAATCCAAGTTATTGGTAAAGTTGAGTTATTTCAAACCATTGCACTTAAGTTTGCAAAGGGTTGTTTTAACTTTTAAGCAGATGTGGAACTAAGTTGACAGGATGGGGGCAGAGCTTAGTTTTGTGTAAGGATTTGATAACATCTTGTTTTGGTTTAGCTATCCTTGAAGACTGATGCCTTCCATTTAAGGTAGTTTCATCAATGATCTTATGATACCTTAAGTGATTTGCGAAGGACAGTGTTATATGTTCTTGGAACATTGATGCTAGGCTGTGAGTAGTAAGACAGTGTTCAATATAGCTACAGATTATTGTTCTTTACACATTTACTAGCATAAATTAGTTGATGAAGTTTGAAGCAGAAAGCAGTGGACACAGTGATGTTGGCATCAGCATATCATATCCTTAGTGACCAAGACAGCAAGCATATTTGAGACATCACTAGAACAACATACCTAAGTAATGATAATATTTGTGGCAGTTGTGATAATATTTGTAGCAACATGTGTTAGTTGGTGGGACAGTAGCCAGTAGCAGTAGTAGTACGAGCAGGCAGTAAGAGCAGTGAAGTGTAGCAGAGGCATTGGGAGTTGTAAAGCATTGGGAGGGCTTAGGGATGTAGAAAAAACCCTAACAACAAATAAAAATAGCTTTTAAAGTCCGCAAATGAGCAAATTTTGGGCCCACCGGCCGCCGGCAATGACCAGGCCTGGTTGACTCGGGCTCGGCCTGGGTCGGCCGGTTTATTACCGAGCCGGCCTGGTCATTACAAAAACCGGCCGACTCGGTAATAAACCGGCCAGCCTGGCTGGTCATGGACCTGGTCGGACCGGCCGCCCAACCGGCTCGGTCGACCAGGCCTGGTCGGTTTCGACCAGGCCGGTTTTTAAAACAGAGATTAGCAGAATGGGAAAGCGGTCTTCAAAAGGCGGTAATGGTATATCGCACAGCCAGGAATAGGTAAGTGGTATTGTATGAGACCGTGCGATTAGCCTCCGGGAGCAACACGTGGCACTATAAAACCACCTATATCGCACAACTTTGAATCATTAAACATCGTTTGAGTTGGAATGCGATATCCATCAGATTCTTAGTAGGTTGAATCGACGGTAGAGACGGAAGCTTTAAATTAGCATTGGCATTCGTGGAAAACAATAGGATGGGTGAAGTGTAAGTATATTTCGATGATTTATGAGTATATTTCTGTTATATAAGATTATAATAGAAATATAGCAGAATAGAAAGGCTAAATTGCATTATGGATAATGGTTGGTTTTTTTTATAAATGAAAAGAGCGGATAATGAACTAAACAAAGTATTATGTAAAGTGAGATAGTTTCCGTTTAAATATTCTATAGAAAGAATCAATTTAGAGAGGTTTCACTAAATATGGAATAAGGAATTTCCTAGGCATAACGAGACATGCATTTTTATATGCATAAAATGTGGGTAAATGCAGCTTAGGCTGCGTCATACCTTTCGGGAAGCAGCTCAGCATCAGGTATGGGTAGATGCCATGGTGGAGGAGTATAGCTCCATCATGACAAATGATGTCTGGGAAGTAGTCCCTAGACCACAAGACAGGTTTGTTGTAAGTTTCAGATGGATCTACAAGATCAAATATGCTGCAGATGGCAGCATAGAGAAATTCAAAGCAAGATTTGTAGCAAAGGGGTATGCCCAGAAGGAAGGCATTGACTATGAAGAAACCTTTGCTCCAGTAGCACGATACACTTCTATCAGATCCATCATCTCTCTGGCAGCGCAGATGGGATGGGAGATTCACCAGATGGATGTCAAGACTACGTTCTTGAACGGTGTGATAGAGGAGGAAGTGTACATAGAGCAGCCAAAGGGCTTCGAGACACATGAGCAGAAGACTCATGTTTGCAGACTTAAGAAAGCCTTGTATGGCTTGAAACAAGCCCCCAGGGCATGGTATGGTCGGATTGATGGCTACTTGCAGAAGATGGGATTCGTCAAGAGTGACGCAGATCCCAACTTATACTACTTAAGAGTAGGAGATGAGCCGCTTATTCTTGTTCTATGTGTGGATGACTTGTTTTTGACTGGGTCATCCAAGCTCATCAAACACTGCAAGGGGAATCTGGCAACAAAATTCGACATGAAGGACCTGGGGCAGATGCACTATTTTCTTGGTTTAGAAGTTTGGCAACAAGAAGGGGAAATTTTCCTAGGACAAGGAAGATACACGACATAGATTCTGAAAAGATTTTAGATGGAATATTGTAGACACATCCGAGGATGATGAAGCTGATCGCACATTGTACAGACAACTCATCGGGTCATTGATGTATCTGGTCAACACGATACCAGACATCTGTTATGCAGTGAATACTCTCAGTCAGTTCATGGTGGAACCAAGGAAGGCTCACTGGGCAGCAGCTAAACATATTCTCAGATACTTGAGAGGGACAATCGAGTATGGGCTAAAGTATGCCAAGGGAAATGAGATCCAGTTCAGTGGGTTCACGGATGCAAACTGGGCTAGAAGCATAGTAGATCAGAAAAGTACCAGTGAGTACTGTTTCCGTCTCGGATCAGGAATGACCTCCCGGTGCAGCAGAAAGAAAAAGTCTGTAGCACTGAGCTCAGCCGAGGCAGAGTATATGACAGCGAGCACAGCTTCAAGTGAGGCCATATGGCTTCGCAAATTGCTCTTGAACTTACTCAAGAAGAGGATAGAACTGATCGGGATTATGTGTGATAATCAGAGTTGCATCAAGCTCTCTGAAAATCTTGTGTTTCGTGACTGGTCGAAGTACATTGACATTCAATGTTACTTTATCAGGGACTATGTCCAGAAGGGAGCAGTACAGTTGCGATACACTCCTACAGGTGAACAAGTAGCAGATATCCTCACAAAGGCTCTAAGTAAGATCAAGTTCACTTACTTCAGAGAGAAGATGGGGGTGGTCGAGAACCCCTTCCACTAGAAGAGAGGATTGTCTTCAGAGGAAGAGGGAGCTGCAGTACGGATGTTGCAGTGACAGGGCAGCAGTACAGGAAGCAGCAACGCAGAGATGAGGGGCAGCAGCCAGGACACCATCAACGCAGCAGATGATGTAGAGTCAGAGCAATACAGTAGTATCTTGCGTAAACACTTTCCTTGCTAAGAGGGAGTGTTGATTTCTATAGCATCGGAAAGTGTTCTAAGTCTCATTTTTGGTAGAAAGGCTTAGACATCAGTGATCTAGAGAACCCATAAATTGTTTGTAGAAATTCCACTCGGATATGAATTTATTAAAATAATTAATTAAATAATTAAATGGTATTAATAAAGCAGAGTGTGAATCTTCCAGAAGATGAAGATCATGTCATCTTTTAATCCGAGCCATTGATTAAAGATATAATCTTGGCTGTTGATTCATCAGCAAGAAGACTATAAGGAGAGATTTGAGGGCCATTTGGAAATCAAGTCGGGGACACTCTTAGTACCCGAAGGAAATCGATTCTGAAGCAAGGGAAATCGATTTCAGTGGGTGAGTTTGTAGAGGTTGGGTTGCAGAAGCAGAAGGAGGAGGGAGAAGTCAGTTATCGGGAAGCAGATCTCAAGAGGGTGAAGGGAAGGGTGAGCTAATCAGCAACAAGAACCCCTCCACGCAGAATCACGCAGTCCAGAGAGGGACTGTGCAGAGCTTCCACGCTGGATGATGCAGAGGGTGAAGGAGGTCACCCCAAGGGTTCAAAAATTGTTTGGGAGGTCCAGAAAATTGTGCCAGGTGTTTGCTAATTTTTCTATGTTCATCAAACTCCTGTAAATGTACTTTCCATTTCGGAAGATAAATATAAAACCCTCATCTGTTGCACCAGTTTTCCCACATTGGGTTTTTCCGGGGACAATTGTCCAAAAACATCTGTGTTCATATGGTTATTTCTATTGTGTTATTGGTGTAAATTATTTTTCTCTTCTTATGCTCTTAACGATAGTGAAGATCTGCAAATGTGTTTATTTCAGAATTTACTGAAGCATTTGTAAATAACTTATCTCATAAGTAGGAGAAATAAACCAAGTATTGCATAAATATTTTCCTCTTGAAAATTTCACACATGCCAACTCCATTGGATAGCTCCAAACCAATGCCAAGATGAAAAAAAACCTCCAAACTTGCTGCTGTTAGATTGCTCCTCCAAAACTCAGAACTCTCCAAGCTCACAATAACTCCAAACTAGAGGTGTGAGACAAACGAGAGAGGACAAATGATTTTATAGGTTAAGAGGCGCTGTTTTTTGAGAGAAACAACCCCTGGTTTCTAAGTTTCCTTAGAAACCACTCAAAGACACTAACTGGATGTCCCACAACGTGACGCATGCGGACGGTGTCTTCGAGATGACCAATCTAGTTTATGTCAGAATTGGATAGTTCATGTTGGTTGGTATCGGTTAGGTACCAACTAGACCATGGACCAGGTTTTTCTATTGGTTTGAAGTGAGCAAGGTGTTGATTAACCGATTTGATTGGTTATTGGTTCAAATTGGTCGATTTTTAAAACTATGTTTGCAAGCAATGCCTTTGGTGAGTTCGCGGACAACATTTATTTACTCCTTAAAGTTGCTTTTGTGTATGTGTTTTCCTAGGATGAAAACAATCTTTTAGTTTATGTACATGAAATAATACTAGTTGAGTTGTAAGAGTCCTTTATGATGAAATCTCTCTTGAAATCCTTTTAAGAATTTAATTAGAGTTGTATTAAAGGCTACATTCAACCATCATTAACCTTATATTGTAACCATTGTTAAATTTCTAGGTTTGGCCAAGGGAAATCTTTTACACATAGGGTCATAAACCATCTTGGAGAGTGCACCCTACTCTTAAATTGTGTATTGATATGCAATTGTCATTTAAAATTTGTCATCTTGTGATAATTTACTCTTTCATAATAAAGTGTTTTGCCTTAGGACACCTATCAAGTGTAGTAACCTCTCTCTAGATTTGTGCTTCTCTTGGCTAGTTTATCCTCATGCATTGCATTGCTCTAATGTTTGTTTCTTTTCTCTTTATTGCAAAAGTTAGGTTTCTTTTTGTTCCATTTGATTTTCTTGCTTTTCTTGTGAATCTCAACATGCTATTAGAGTGTGTGTGCATTGTGAATCTCACTTGCTAAATTCAACAATTGATCCAATGATTTTTCGCTAGTCACATAGCCTGAGGGCTATGGCGCTGGGATTTTTGGATCATCTCTTTTTAGGATTTCCTATGGTTTGAAAACTCCTTCAAGTGTTCATTGTGTTGATTTTATAGCATCAGGAAGTGTTGCAAGTCTCAAATTTGGTGGAGAGGCTTGGACAACAGTTATCCAGAGAACCCAGAAATCGTTTGTGGAAATTCCACTCGGATCTTGCTTTATTAAAATAATTAATTATTTTAATGCAGAGACCCTAAGTCTAAACTTAGGGAAATTAAATAATTAAAGGGTATTAATAAAGCATAGTGTGAATCTTCTAGAAAACGAAGATCAAGTCATCTTTTAATCTGAGCCATTGATTAAAGATATAATCTTGGCCGTTGATTCATCAATGAGAAGACTATAAGAAGAGGCTTGAGGGTCATGTGGAAATAAAGCCGGGGCATCCTCAGTACCCAAAGGAAATCGATTCTGAAGTAAGAGAATTCGATTTCAGTGTGTGAGTTTGTAGAGGCGGGATTGCAGAGGCAGAAGGAGGAGGGAGAAGTTAGCTAACAAAGAAGGAGAAGGCATAAGGGTGAAGGGAAGGAAGTGCTGAGCAGCAGCACCAACCCCTCCATGCAGAGTTACGCAGTCTAGGGAAGGATTGTGTAGAGCGGCTACGCAGGATGACGCAGAGGGTGTAGAAGGTCACCCCGAGAGTCGGGAATTTTTTTGGAGTGTCTGAAAAATTCATGCCAAGTGTATGCTAATTTACTTTGCTCACCAAGACTTCTGTAAAATATCTTTTCATTGCTGAAGATAAATACAAACCCTCATCTGTTGCACCGGTTTTCCCACATTGGGTTTTTCTGGGGACAATTGTCCAAAAATAACTGTGTTCATAAGGTTGTTTGTATTGTGCTCATGTGTTATTTTTGTTCTTCTGCTTTTGATTAGAGTGAAGTATTGAGCTGTGTTTATTTCAAAATTTACTGAAGCATCTGTAAATAACTTATCTAATAAGTAGGTGAAATAAATCAATCACTACAGTAATAATTTTCAGACTTGAAAATTTCACATGGTATCAGAGCAATAGATTAAAGACAGAAAGGGAGGATTTGCTATGGACCAAAGATCTGACACCCGGAAGAGTTCATGTAGTCAGAAGGACTCACACAGTCCCCCAGAACACGCTGAAACGTAGAGGGAACATGGCATGATGGTGCTGGCATCTAGACTAGAGGAGGATCTCGCTTGTGTGTCAAGCACGACTCCTCTAGGTGTTTGGTATATTGACAGTGGAGCATCTGCTCCTATGACGGGGGTTCGGGAATGTTTTTCGAGCTACTAAGAAGAATAGATGAATTTCCAGATTACTATGGGAATCAAGGCCAAGTGTACTCCCGTTGGAAGAGGTACCATAACATTTCAGACAGAAGCTGGCAACAAGATTCGGGCCTCAAACGTTTTGCATGTACGAGGGCTGGGAATGAATTTACTCTCAGTGTCTCAGCTTCAGAACCAGGGTTATGACATATACTTTATTGGAAACAAAGTGTATGTCAAACATCCCAGTTGGAGCAAGAAGGCACAAATTGGAGTAAGGAGTCATAAATTATATAAACTCCAACTTGAATCCCCTGTGGCTCTGATTGGTAGTACGGACGAAAGAGATCTGAATGAATTATGGCATAGAAGGATAGGACATCTACATCATGGAGCCTTGAGGATTCTCAAGAAGACTGTCATAGGAGCTCCTGAACTCAGCACAAGGAGAGATGAAGTCTGCAGGGGATGTGTGCTAGGGAAGTATGCTAAAACAACATTTCCAAGAAGCAGCAGCAGGGCCAAGAGTGTATTGGAGTTGATACACTCAGATATTTGCGGTCCAATGTCCACAACTGCTCTTAGTGGTGCAAAGTATTTTTCTACCCTTATTGATGATCATTCCAGAAAGACTTGGATCTATTTTCTCAAAACCAAAGATGAAGTCTTTGAACGGTTCAAAGAGTTCAAAGCGCTGGTAGAAAACTCAACAGGAAAGAAGATCGAGAAGTTGCAATCGAATAATGGTGGAGAGTATATCGATAAAGACTTCACCAGTTTCTGCGCAAAGGAAGGCATTAAGAGAGAATGGATAGCTCCATACAATCCAGAGTAGAATGGAGTTGCAGAAAGGAAGAACTGGACCATTGTAGAGGCTGCAAGGGCAATGCTGTATGACCAAGATATGCTGCAATCTTGTGTTTAGTTTTCAATACAACTATATATCTACAAAGAATCCAGTACTCCCATAGATACGGGGAAGGTAACTCCTGAGAGGTTCAGGCAAGAAGCTTCCAGGTGAGCCATTTTCTGACAATGGGCACATGGGTGTATTGCTGTCGCTCCGCATGTATGTTAGCGTTGACTGCATCGCGCAAAAGTGGTTATCTTGTAATTTAGTGAAAATGCGAAAGAATATCGCACCTATATTCCAGAAAGCAGGAAGATAGTAGTAAGACGGGATGTGAAATTCATGGAGGAGAGAATCTTGAGGAAATCCCGAGAAATGGCTACAGATACGTAGATTGAGGAGGATCTAGTAGTACAGCCTCAACGACCTACAAAGGATGGGTCAAGTGCCTCTCCACGACACAAGGATTCTTAGGAGAGTTCCTCCGAAGAAGAGCAGGTGAGACTGCCCACCACCAGTGGGATACCGAGCAAAGAACTTCAATAAATTCTAAAGGATGCAGAAGAATTTGTTGGAGCTCCTAGAGATGGGAAGAGGGTACGGAGGCAACCTGACAGATACCAGGCTCTGGTAGCTCAGGTTGGAGAACCCTCCATCTTTCGGGAGGCAACTCAGCGTTAGGTGTGGGTGGATGCCATGGTGGAGGAGTATAGCTCCATCATGACAAACGATGTCTGGGAAGTAGTGCCTAGACCACAAGACAGATCAGTTGTAGGATCTAGGTGAATCTACAAGATCAAGTATGCTACAGATGGCAGCATAGAGAAGTTCAAGGCTAGATTTGTAGCTAAGGGGTACCAAAAAAGGAAGGGATGGGTTATGAGGAAACCTTCGCCCCTGTAGCTCGCCACACTTCTATCAGATCCGTCATCTCTCTAGCAGCACAGATGGGATGGGAGATTCCATGGTTGCTTGGGAGCGGGGAGCAGGAGTGGGGGCACCATTTTCAAAAGCTCCCGGTCCGGAGCGTTTTTTTAATATATATATATATATATATATATATTTTTTTTTTTTTTTTAATTTTTTTTTAAAATTTTTATTTTGATGCATATATGTCAACAAAAGCATGTAGAATGATGAATTAGACATAAAAAACATAAAAACATAGATTGAATCATATAACATCAATCATCTAGAAGTTATAATCTTCATCAAACACGCCCACAAGTTGGAAACATACAACATATTGACTCTTGAGTCTCGTGAATCATCAATCTAAAGGTTTCAAGCTTTCAAAATTCAATATATAACATTTATCATCATTGATATATAACATTTATCATCATTGATTTCAAATTTCATTATATAACATTTATCATCATTGATATATATCATAATTCATTTATCATCATTGATTCATTGATTTCAAAATTCAATATATAACATTTATCATCATTGATATATATCATTTATCATCATTGATTCATTGATTTCAAAATTCAACATATAACATTTATCATCATTGATTCATTGATCACCATATAACTTTCATGAAGCATCATATTCATAATTCATAATGACTTATAAACTTATAAATGCCAACTTCAAAGTTTCACCTTTCAAATTCAAACTTCAAACTTAAAATGTCATTAAATATGAAAGAGTTTGTCAATCGTTTTAGCTAAAGAGTAAAAGATGAAAAATACTAGAATATAGAAAAGACTAGTAAACAACAAATCTATTTATCTGTTGGCTGCCCTTGCCATGCCCACTTGAGAAATGCTCCAATTTTGTGGTAACCACTAGGCAAGGTGTTCTCTGGTACTCTCAAGAGTACCAAAAAGCCTCACTATGACTAGAAGGGGTTGGGAGGGGCAACGTGAGGGGATGTAGGTGGAGGTCAATCTCAGCGGAACAATAGTTGGATATCGAGCTAATCGGCACTGCGATCAGTGGCATGGCTACCATGCTTCATCATCATCCCCTCAAAAGTTCGCCTACCTCTTCATATGCAAGTGTCATTCTCCGATACTGTCTTTATCGGTTGTTGTCCCAGAGTTTATATGATTGATCCTCATATGCCCGATCACAGTAATGACTCAACAACCTCAAGTTGTAATGCACATAAACCAAGCTTTCAGCTCGGTTTTCATTCAGCATGTTTCTTTTCACATTATGTATGAAGTTGTAGGTGCTCCAACACCTCTCTGCAGAAGAAGTATTCACAACTTGTGAGAGAACTTTTTTTGCCAACTTTGGCAAAAGTCCCATTCCGCCATATGCTTCCCACCATGTGAGAGCATCAAATTTGTCTCTGTCTTCCATTGCATGGAAAGACCCAAAGTTACCAATGCAATTGAAGTATCTGCCTAATTCAAGGCGCAATCTGGCACAATCTTCCCTGTTGGGGACCAACTTGTCTAATGCCTTCATGTACCGCTCTTGTACCTCTGAATCTGTGTGAGGTTTGATCCTAACCCCACCTCCAGGTGCAGGTTGGTCCAACCAAGATGGAGAGTAGTATTTTGGCATAAGGATATATGCCAAGGCATGTAGGGGAACATTGAGTTTATTCCACCATGCACACACACTGTCGTGAATCATTGCATACAAGTTGGGATCATTATCCTTAACAACATCTTTTATTTGGCCCAACATGCTATCCATCTGCTCATAAACCTCCCCAATCACTGGTTTATCTATATCTGAAAAACAAATCATGTGATAAATGGGCTTGGTGAAATTCAAAATTTCTCTCACACGTGCCCAAAACAAAGGGTCAAGGGCCGTCTCCTCCACATGTTCAAAACCTTGACTATCAACTATTGTCGCTGCCCTGTCCTTTAATACATGCCAGTGTGGGCTTGATACCATTGCAACCAATGACTCTCTTACCTTCAAAATGTGCCTGAAGGTGAGGTAATAGCTAGCAAATCTAGTCTTTGCTATCTTCAACAACTCCAATTTGGAGTGAGTAGGGAAAAGCCCATGCGCATTGCTATGATTTGTAATAAATCTTATCATTTTTTTACCTCTCTTGTACAAATCACCAAGCCATTTAAATTGAAGTTGTTTGTTTTTAATGATATCATGCATCAAAAGGTTCATTGTGTGAACCAAACACCCAGACCAAAATATGTTGGGGTAGTTATCCTCAATAATTGCTCCTGTTGCCTTACAGTTAGCAGCATTATCAGTGATGACTTGGATGACATTGTATGGCCCAATATTTTCAATTATTTCAAGTAATGGTTCTGCAATGTTAATGCCGGTCTTGAATTTGTCTGAATAATCATATGCTGAAAGGAATATTGCACCACTAACCAACACAACCAGAAGACTTATCAATGGCTTTCCTTTTACATTGGTCCATCCATCAGATACAATGGACACCCCATGCTCATTCCAAGAATTTGTCATTCTAGCCAAAGAATTGTTTATTTTATTTCTTTCATGATCAAGTCCCACGGTTTTGGCCTTGTCATACCCAGGGCTCCTGTATCCTTTGGGGGCATCATTAATGGCAGAAACCATTTCATGCCAATGAGGTGAGCGAAGAACATTGAATGGCGCCCCACATGCATATAGAAACCGGAATTTTTTTGAATCCACATCATTCCTACACCCTTCGTCAAGGAAATTGGATATGGTTCTGCGCATTAAGGAGATGTTTGGTCTAGGTGTGCCTCCATATCCACTGCCATGGGTGGAAATTGATGGACTTCTTTGTCCATGATGTGATGGACCTGATGGTGTAAAAGAATCAATGAAACCCCTAGATCTTTTAGATCTCTTTAGGGTAGCCTCCTCTTCCTTTCTATATTTCTCTCTCTCTGTTGCGGGCACACTTACACAAATTTTGATTCCTAGATTTCTGTCTCCATCCGCTGGCATTTTCCCACAAAGGTGCCTTCTGGCACGAGTGTATGAACCTATGTATTCTTTATTGCAATGGGGGCAAAGAAATTTAGTGGTTCCGCCACCTTTCCCTCCTTCCTACCTCTGAACGTATTTCCACAAAGGTGTTTGACTTTGTCTTGTCTAGTTGGGGAATCTGTGGCCTCATGTTCTCCACTCTCCCCTTCCTCCTCAACATACTCCTCCTCCTCTTTAGGATTTTCATCAAATCCACTATAAGCCACTTCTTCATCCTCCTCTTCTCTAATGGGCCTCTTTCTTCTACTCTCCAACACCATTATTACAAAGAAAGGAACCAACATGAAGAAAATCGCTAGCCATATAGCCATGATGTTTCAAGTTTCAAGTTTCTAGCCTGCAAAAAAAATCTAGGAACGCCAAATGGGAATAGGAAATGCAACATAGGAAAAAAACAATTCAATTTTTCACTTTTCAACACACTAGAATGCAATGTTGAGAAAAAAAATCAAGTTTTTATTTTTGAACAACTTAAAAACAATTCCTAGAAAATAAATAACTAGATTAGAAGACCTACCTCTTTCTTGCAATCCTCCTCTTGCAAACTTTCTCTCTTGCAGCTTGCTCCTTGCTCTCTCCTTAGCACTTCCGCTCTTCAAACTCTCAAGCTCTCCTCCTCTCCAAATCGCTGTCCAACTCTCAAGCTCTTGCTCCTCTTGCTCTCACTCTCAAACTAAAACAATAAAAACTAAATGAGGAGGGTGGGCTTTTATTTACCCAACCCCCCCTCCCTCCCTCCCTCCCAAAAAAAAATCGAAATTTGACCTCAGAAATTTTTTTACGCGTCAGGGAGCGGTTTTTTTGCCAGGGAGCGTTCGGGAGCGAACGCTCCCCGACTACTTCCCGCATTAAAGAAATGCTCCCGAATCATGGGAGCCTTAAGACAGTAGCGGGACAAGTGGAGTTGTTGGTGCAGAGAATCATAGATGAAGCAAAGGCGGATCTGAAGGTTGAAGAGAGCAGCACAGTGCAGATGCAGTAGCAGCGTAGGGCATGATATGAATTAAGCAGCGCAGAGCAGAGTTGCAGCAACGTGGACAACACAACATCACAACAACGTGAGAGATTTCAGCACAAGGTGCTGATGTGACTTCAGTAGTATAGAGGGAATCTGCTTAAGCAGTGCAGAGCTGTAGCTGTGCATCATCCTCTAGATGACATCACAGATCAACAGTCGATGGAGCTTCAGTGATGAGGATGCAACCCAACTGACTTGTATGTCAAAGATTGGGCAGGAGTTTCAGTTGCTTCTCTCAGCAACTGAAGATGCAGTGCAACAGTTGGCAGCACGATGCAACAGATTGAGAGGGAGCTGCAGTACAAATGTGGTAGTGGCGGTGGCAGCGTCATGGGAAACATTACAGAATGGCTCCAACAACACAGTGATGAATGGAAGCAGGTCCAACATCAATGCCGAGACCCACACCAGAGATCAATGCAGAGCTTCAGGGTGAAGCAAAGTTGTACTAGGGCACATTCCTCGCTAAGAGGGAGTGTTGAGTTTTCTTGAGTGTTGGGGTAGCATCAGATGTGCTCTAGCTCCCAAAATTTGTGGAGGGACTAGAGTACATGAGATCTCCAAGACCCAGAAAGGGATTTGGGAAATTTCATCTAGTTTGGGAGATAATTAATTAATTAATAATTTTAATTATAGACCCTAAGTCTAACTTAGGAAAATTAAATTATTAAAGGTAATTAATTAAAACATGTGATGAAATTGTCTTAAGTCACACGAATCAAGCTTTCTTTTAACCTTAGCCATCGATTCAAGATTTGATCATGGCCGTTGGTTTCCCAACGAGAAAAGTATAAAGAAAAGGCTTGGGGTCATTTGGAGAACAGAGACAGAGGCAGAGCACTGAGACTAAGATGAAATTCTAGGGCAGGGTTTGCTAAGAATTTTTAGAAGTGTTTTAGCTGTAGAGAGGGGTAGTTTAGGCAAAGGGGATGGTTTGATCCCACTGCCTAGAATCAGCAAGAGGCAGAGAGCAGCTTCCAAAGGAAGCGCAAAGAAGTAGAGGCAGCAGTTGCGTAGCGTAGAGGCAACTTCAGTACGCAGGTGCTACGTAGTCCCTTCTGGGGCAGCGTTGGGCACCAGGGGACCTATCTGGGTTACGCAGAGATCCTCAGGGGTAGCGTAGGGTCCACGTCACCCATTTTGGGGTTACACAGCCCTCTCCAGGCCAGTGCAAAGGCACACAGAGGCTGTCTAGATAGACGCAGGGGCTTCAGGGGGAGCGTTGGGGTTTCTAGGGCCAAAATTTGGTTGAGTCTTGTAAATCCTGTTTGAGGGTGTGGATCAGTCAAGGTTTTGGCTTCAGAACAACAGGTTAGCTGCAGATCTATCTTTTTCTCTGTCGGGTTAACTAGTGTGGTGCCCAGATTTGCTGTATTCAGAGAACTACTTAATAATATAAACCCTCCAGCAGCCAGAAGACCGGTTTTTCCGCATTGGGTTTTTCCGGGGACTATTGTCTAGAAAATCTTGTGTGTCAGTTTGTTTATTGTGCATGTACTTTTCTGTTTTAGATCTGAATCGGTGAAAGTCTGTTATGTGTTTACTTCGATGTTAATCTGAAGATTTCAACATTAATAACTTATTTAAGAAGGAGAAGTATAATTAGATCTAACAATAGATTTTTGCATAAAGTATGTTTCGGAAATGTTGACATGACACACAAGAAAGCTCTTCTTCCAGTCTGGATGCCAGAACATAAATCTCCTGATCCATCTGTTCTTCCATTCTTCTCTTCCTCTTTGGAGAACTGCATGAACCCTTCCAAGTTGCCGCAACAAAGTCAGGTTTCTGTTCACTTGCCGGTTCTCCGTTCTTGTTACTCATCTCTGGCTCTGATACCATGTGAAATTTTCAATCTAGAAATACATAGTTGCAGTGATAGATTTATTTCTCCTACTTATTACTCCGATAAATTATTTACAGAAATCTATCAGTAAATTTCGAAATAAATACTACTACAACATTCACAGTTACATATGCAGAGAAAAGAACAGTAAGGAACATAAGCATAAGAACCAATCACATGTACACACTTATTTTTGGACAATTGCCTCCGGAAAAACCCAATGTAGGAAAACCGGTGCAACAGATGAGGGTTTTATTATTATTCTTCAACAAATGAATCTTTACAAGCAATACATTGGCATATATATTTAGAAAACACCTAAGACAAAAATTCTCGGATCCTCCAAAGATTTTCTGACACCCGAAAGGGCCTCTGACTGCCTCTGCGTTTGTCTGTGTGTTTCTTTGCGCAATCCCTGCGCTGGACTGCGTCACTCTGTGTGGGCTCTGCGTGGGTTTACTGTGCTGCAACTCTGTGTTGCCTTTTGTGGCCCTCTGCGTCCCTCTGTCCTCGTGCTCTGTCACTGCTGACTCCCTCTTCTCCTTCTGCTTCTGCAACTCTGCCTTGCAACTCTCCCTCTGAAATCAAATTCTGTTCCTCAGAATCGATCTCCTTTGGGTACTGAGTGTATGCCCGACTTGCTTTCCAAATGACCCTGAAGCCTTCTTTTATAATTTTCTAGTTGATGAATCAACGACCCAGATTAGAAGTCTAATCAATGGCTAAGATTACAACTTGACTTGATCTTCGTTCTTTAGGAGATTCGCACTTTGTCTTATTCACACTCTTTAATTATTTAATTTTCCTAAGTTTAGACTTAGGGTCTCCATTAAAATAATTAATTATTTTAATAAGACATGAATCGAGTGGAATTTCCACAAACGGTTCCTGGGTTCTTTGGAATACTGATGTCCAAGCCTCCTTACAAAGTTTGAGACTTGGAACACTTTCCGATGCTACAAAAGTCAACATGAAGTTCTTACACATGGTCCACATAATCTTTTCCGCTTCATATTACAAATGATCCAAGGGTTTTTACCTAAGGTCTAAGACCTCCTTCAAGGCTAATGCTCTCTTCCTTTGTTAAATAGCTATAGGTCGCACATGGTGGTTACTTTTTCCTTTTTGGACAAAGCTAGTACTAATCTTTCTCATGTGCCTACAAGGTGAATTTCGAAAGGCTTTGCAAAAGATTCTACTTTGTGTTGTGATTGAACCTTATGGACTCATCTTATAGTGCATATCTAGTTGTGCACTTTGCATATGGGTCCTTGCTCTTTGATTATCCACTAGAACATAGTGGAGTGAAAATGATCATTGGTGATATTGATGTAAGTTCCTACACATGGACCACATGATCTTTTTTGCTTCATCTTACAAATGGTTCACCTACCATGATTCTTAACATGTATAAGTGGTTCTCTCTCCTTTGCAATTTGATGTTGGTCTTGCTCTCGGTACTATGACTGTTTCGTCAAACCCTCCTAGAGAAACTAGTTATGAAAATATTGATGATAAGGACCTTACTGATGACTCATGTAGATCCCATCCTATAAATGTCTATTCTTCTATACATCTAGGAGAGATCACTTTCACCAACTTGCGGAAACATATTGCTGTGGAATATATGGCATATAGGGGGGGAGCAATATGTATTTTGCTTCTCTATGTGTACTGTTTCAACATTAAGGGGGGATGTGGATCTTTTGTTGTAATTCCTTCTATCTGAGATTCCAAATTCAGATCAACACTAGAATGTTGAAAATAGGAGTGTAATAAGCATTTTTGGCAATGACCAACCCTATATTGAGATGGATATCTATACACCCCCTCTCACCTTCTTTTGGCCACAACTATCCTTGTATTGAGCTGAGTATCTAAACACCCACTTTCATTTTGTTTCAGCCATTGCCATCTATATATTGAGCTGGGTATCTATACATCCACTCTTATTTGTGTTTTGACCATGACCTACATTATATTTAGCCGAAGTCACCTACACGTCCTTATCCCCCATCCTGTCACGTATTTCACATGTTGGACATGACATATGCATGACACGTCTCCGAACACATGTCTGACACAAGTTTGACTTGTGTCCTATTTACATGACACGATCCCTACTCGTCTCAAAATTCATACACATGTCTAGTGAAAAAGTGGCCAAGGACTTTTTAAAATTGATTTTTTCCTCATTCTCACGCAATTGAATCACAGATTTGGACCTCTCAGAGGTTTTGCAGCACTACTAAAGGCGATTAAGTAGTGTTTGAAGGGATTCCAAGTGCTGGGAAGTGGATTTGTTTAGGCCCTACTAATGCTACGTAATTAATGGTAATGTTAAATTCTTAAGGTAAAAGTCATCCTTTTACTTCAATTTTTAACCATTAATTGTTTCGGGATGTTTGAGAGTGGTTCAAACCTCATTGGATTGCATATGGAGAAAGTAGAATTTTAGATCCCACTCAAAGTTCAACAAACTTAATAATTTTCAGGGTTTTAGGATTTGGGGGATCATAACATTTTCATTCGATTCTATCATGTATGAGGGTACGGAATTAAGTTTTAACATTTAACCAGGAGCACCAAGCCCTCTATATACCTCGATGTTGATGCAATGATTATTTAACTCCTCTATTATGACCCTAGTAAAACTTTTCTGTAACTAAATCAAAATCTTGATTTGACATGTTAAGCTTTTCTATATTATTTTAATGCTTAGGTGGTGATATTTATGATAAAGATCCCAATACAGGCATTGATTTTGATGATATGTAGTACTAGTGATTTGTTGTAGCATGTTTTTTTTTTGAACTCTAGAAGTCATTTAGAGCCTGTTTGTTGATTTGTTTTCGGTTATATGCACTAGTTGTATGATTGAATCTGTATCATCATCATGTAAAATTGCAAATGTTTTAGTTTCTAAAATCTAAAGAGATTTGAATGTATATGTGTTTCATTTTTGTATGTGTAATAATTCAGTAATTTGTTATATATATATATATATATATATATATATATATATATATATGTCCTTGTTCTCTTGTTTTCGATGTCACTGTGGCTCGTGTCTAACCCTTGTATTTTTGTGTCCTCTATGTCCCATGTCATTGTGTTAGATTACTTAGTATTTAGTTGGGTATGTATACACCCACTCTCATTTGTGTTCATAGTTTTTCACTGTGCTCTTTTGTTCAACATAAGGGGAAATACGTTGAAAATGGAAAAAACTTCACTTTTGTCCAAGGCCGACCTTTATTGTTTTCATTATTGTATTTCTATGTTTGGCTAAGATCAATCTTGTACACATAGGCACTGCCAGGGAAAATGTTCTACCCTCAAGTTGTGTATAAGTGCAGAGCACTCATTTGTAATTTATCATCTTGTGATTATTCATTCGTTATTAACAAAGTGTTTTGTCTAAGGGCACCTTTTAAGCAGAACACTCTTGCATCCTATAAATGTCTATTCTTCTATACATCTAGGAGAGATAACTTTCACCAACTTGCGGAAACATATTGCTGTGGAATATATGGCATATAGGGGGGGAGTAATATGTATTTTCTTCTCTATGTGTATTGTTTCAACATTAAGGGGGGATGCAGATCTTTTGTCGTAATTCCTTCTATCTGAGATTCCAAAATCAGATCAACACTAGCATGTTGAAAATAGGAGTGTAATAAGCATTTTTGGCAATGACCAACCCTATATTGAGATGGATATCTATACATCCCCTCTCACCTTCCTTTGGCCACAACTATCTTTGTATTGAGCTAAGTATCTAAACACCCACTTTCATTTTGTTTCAGCCATTGCTATCTATATATTGAGCTAGGTATCTATACATCCACTCTTATTTGTTTTTGGACCATGACCTACATTATATTTAGCCGAAGTCACCTACACGTCCTTATCCCCCATCCTGTCACGTATTTCACATGTTGGATATGACATATGCGTGACACGTGTCCGAACACATGTTCGACACAAGTTTGACTTGTGTCCTATTTACATGACACGATCCCTACTCTTGTCTCAAAATTCATACGCATGTCTAGTGAAAAAGTGGCCAAGGACTTCTTAAAATTGAATTTTTCCTCATTCTCATGCAATTGAATCACAAATTTGGAGCTCTCAGAGGTTTTGCAGCGTTACTGAAGGCAATTAAGTAGTGTTTGAAGGGATTCCAAGTGCTGGGAAGTGGATTTGTTTAGGCCCTACTAATGCTACATAATTAATGGTAATGTTAAATTCTTAAGGTAAAAGTCATCATTTTATTTAAATTTTTATCCATTAATTGTTTCGGGATGTTTGAGAGTGGTTCAAACCTCATTGGATTGCATATGGAGAAAGTAGAATTTTAGATCCCACTCAAAATTCAACAAACTTAATAATTTTCAGGATTTTAGGATTTGGGCGATCACAACATTTTCTTTCGATTCTATCATGTATGAGGGTATGGAATTAAGTTTTAACATTTAACCAGGAGCACCAAGCCCTCTATATACCTCGATGTTGATGCAATGATTATTTAACTCCTCTATTATGACCCTAGTAAAACTTTGCTGTAACTAAATCAAAATCTTGATTTGACATGTTAAGCTTTTCTATATTATTTTAATGCTTAGGTGGTGATATTTATGATAAAGATCCCAATACAGGCATTGATTTTGATGATATGTAGTACTAGTGATTTGTTGTAGCATGTCTTTTTTTTGAACTCTAGAAGTCATTTAGAGCCTCTTTGTTGATTTATTTTCCGTTATATGCACTAGTTGTATGATTGAATCTGTATCATTATCATGTAAAATTGCAAATGTTTTAGTTTCTAAATTCTAAAGGGATTTGAATCTATCTGTGTTTCAATTTTGTACGTGTAATAATTCAGTAATTTGTTATATATATATATATATATATAGATGTCGTTGTTGTCTTGTTTCCAATGTCACTGTGGCTCATGTCTAACTCTTGTATTTTTGTGTCCTCTATGTCCCATGTCATTGTGTTAGATTACTTAGTATTTAGTTGGGTATGTATACAGCCACTCTCACTTGTGTTCATAGTTTTTCACTGTGCTCTTTTGTTCAACATAGGGGGAAATACGTTGAAAATGGAAAAAACTTCACTTTTGTCGAAGGCCTTCCTTTATTGTTTTCATTATTGTATTTCTAGGTTTGGCTAAGATCAATCTTGTACACATAGGCTCTGCCGGGGAAAATGTTCTACTCTCAAGTTTTGTATAAGTACAGAGCATTCATTTGTAATTTATCGTCTTGTGATCATTCATTCGTTATTAACAAAGTGTTTTTTCTAAGGGCACATTTTAAGCGGAACACTCTCTCTAGGGTTACAGTCTAGGCTGATTTGTATTCAAGTATTGTATTGACCTAGCATGGTTTTCTTTTCTTTGTATTGCAGAATCTTGGTTTGTGTTGGTTTTGTTCAATTCTCTCTATTTCTTGTGAATCTTAATACTTTGAACCTTTATGAGATTCTCTAAACAGTTGAGGTGTTGGTTGTCTGTGAGATTATTTACTATGGGATTGTCCTTTTGCTAGGTCTTGTTTGGATCGTGTATAGTTAAAGCAGGGATCTATCCTTTAGGGAAACCTCAGTGGAAATATGTTTTAGAGAGAGAGTTTAGCCTTTTTTCATATGTGAAAAGACCAAGTACGTATGCATCTTTTGGGAAAAAGTTTTCGCTGATCAAGTATGCCAGGTTATTAGAGCACTGTGCCTATTTGGATTTCATTTCTTTTCTTATCGATTCAAGGAAGAGGATGTAAATTCTATTGTATATACCCTTCCATTTTCTCTTTTTCTCCATGTGAATATATTTATGTGGATATAAGAAGCATTTTTACAAAAAAAGAAGTTGAATGAGATTCATTGGCGATATTTGTAATTTATCCAATGCATCCAATGGCAAGAATAATATAGGTTAATTTATACAGACTTTCTCGCTTTGAATTAATTTGAGGTAATCAAACTTTGGGTGGATATGTATTTTGAAGAACAATGTGTGCAGAGTGCATAGACTGAAACACTTAGCGTCATGAGAAAGTTTTGATTGCATTAGAAAACATGTAGATATTACGATATGGGTATCATGCAAATACGTGATGTCTGTGTGTATTTTATGATGTGGGTAAATCCAAAATAAAACTTGAAAAAATTGGATAATGATATCATAGTACTTTTATGTGTCTGCATAGTTTATGATGTTAGGTGTGCTAAAAATTGACTTTGTAGTGAACTGGTTAAATGTGTAGTTTGCATCCAAATTTTGAGAATGGCTAATACTTTACCATCCATCTTGATTGCAGCTTGATGTGAGCCCATTTTTGCTTTCCCCAACAACAACCAATTCATCTCTTCAACATCATGAGCAAAGAGAACAAAATGTTGAATCTAAAATGGTTTGGGCAATCCCGTAAGTTTTGCATAGTTTTTTGTCAATCCTTATAATATATCTTATGCACTCATTAATGCATTTAGTTCTTTAATTTGAAATGATTTCATTATTTATTTTATTTTTTTGTTTTTCAGGTTTCTTTGTTCAAAACATGTTTAAAGATTGACACATTTTTGTGGATTGTTGATTTATAAATTGTTGTGGATATTCTACTAGATGAATTCGTCACGATAGATCTTACTATATTTTTAATATTTTATTGTGTATGTTATTTGATTTGGATTGGATCATTATATTATTTTTCATCCATATTGATGCTTTTAGAAAGAAAAAGGTGGAGGAATTAGCTCACGGGTACATTTTTACTGGTGGTCCTACTTTGGCCAATTGGGGTCTAAAACCTTCCAAAAACTGTTTTGAGGCATTAAATAGTGTTTTTAGTGGAGTAAAAATTTTCTGCTTAAGTGCTTCACCCCCCAAGAACTATTATACATAGATTTCTTTCCAATGATGCAATAATTGCCTCACTTAGAGTCTGTTTGCAATAGTTATGCTACCTAGAAGTTGATCTTCCTGTTTTGACCATCATGATTGGAGGGGATGCCACATCAAACCCCATTATTCATGGAAAATGGGATAGCCACATCATCATGATGAAGATGACTTTAGTTGAAAAAACCATATTTTAACTCTATTTAAGAGTTGACAGGGTCAAAATTTCAGAATTGTTTCACCTGCATCGAGGGGCAGTATTAGCGAGGGGGATGGTCTAGTCCCAAGCCAGGAGTACAACGAGGGCATAGAAGGAGCATTCCAGAGCAACGCAGAGGCAGCAACTATGCAGTCCAGCCAAGAGCCCAGCAGGGGCAACGCAGAGGCAACAACTATGCAGTCCAGCCAAGAGCCTGGCAGGGGCAACGCAGAGGCAGCAGGAGCCAAGGAAGGCTGACGTAGGCGCAGTTAGGGCAATGCAAGGGTAGCGTAACCCCTTCTAGGGTGACATAGGCCCTTCCTGAGCAGCGCAGAGGCTGACGCAGGCCAGTCGGGCTGACGTAGAGGGCTTTAGAGCAGCGCTGGGGTTTCTAGAGGCCGGAAAGTGGCTGAGTTCTGTAAATCTTGTTTGAGGGTGTGAATCAATCATATTTTTCTGTCTTTGGGATAGAGGTATTGCTGCTATTTATATTTCTCTGTCGGGTTATCCAGTTTTGGTGCCCAAGATTGTTGTACTTAGAATCTGGATAATAATAAAAACCTTCCAGAAGCTAGCAGCACCGATTTTCCCGCATTGGGTTTTTCCACGGACATTTGTCAAGAAAATCCTTGTGTGTCACTTTGTCTATGAGCATGTTATTCAGTATTTGATCTATATGTGTAGGATGTTAACTGTATTTACTTTGATGTTAATGCTGAATTTTCTGATTAATAACTTATGTATGTAGGAGAAGTAAATCAAGATTTAACTGTAGGGTTTCTTAAGTTTAAGAAATTTTCACAGCTCTTTGATGGTGTCAAGGACCACATCGTCTCACATTTGGCTGACAAGAATACTACCAGAGAGATGTGGGTAGCTTTGCATGACCTATATGAGGGATCTTCTGAGCAGCTGAAGTTGTACTTGGAGCAGAAGCTCTGTATGATCCAGATGCAGAAAGGGGAGCGCGTGGCTTCATACCTCATGCGGTTTTAGGAGGTTTGAGATCAACTGTCGGTAGTAGGTACTACACCTACAGTTGCAACCATGGTAGTGATGGCCCTTAACAGTGTCACAAAGGAGTAGCAAGTGTTTGTCCAAATAATACTGGGCTGGGCAGCGTTACCTAGCTCCGAGCAGTTGTGGTCAACTTTTCAGGAGGAAGAGATGAGGAGAGACCTCATCAAGTGCAAACTTGATGGCAGCAGTGAAAGCAAATCAAAATCTGTGGAGGAAGAGGAGATCGTAACCCTTGCATCGAACGGACAACAGGCGCAACGGAAACTGAAGCATGATGCTTCAAAGTTCAAGTGCTTCAGATGTGGCGAGATGGGCCACTATGCATCTCAGTGTCCTCTGAAGAAGAAGGACAAAAATGAGAAGCATGACCCGAAGGATGCAACCGCGAGAATTGAGGAGGATGAGGTGGCCATGAGTACCCATCCTTCTCCTATTGAGAAGTGGGGTGATATTGAGCTGTAGTTCTTTGAACTTTAGTTGGGCAGGATCCTTGAGGAGCCCACCTCATTGATCATACCTTGCTACGGGAGCTCATGATTAGCAGTAGCAGGATGGAGGACTATTCAGATGGAGCTGAGGATTGATGGAGATGACAATGCAATGGGTAGCAATGCTCAGAGCAACAACAACATCGCAGAGCAGAGCAGCAGCAACAACGCACTGCACATTGGTGCAATGCAGTGCAGAGCATTAGAGGGACAACACAGTAGCTATCAACAGTCAGATTCTTTACCACCAAGGTGCATCCATTGAACACTTGTTCAGTTTTGGATGAGTTTCAACTGTTTCTCTCAACAACTGAGTTGCAGTGCAGATGCAATGTTAGCAGCATAGTAGATGCAACACTTGAGAGGGAGTTGCAATATAGATGCAACATTGATAGTGGAAGTATCATGGGAAACAATACAGTGGCAGCAACAACGCAGAGACTAATGGATTTCAGCAGCTCGGAGGATGCTTCAATGTCTGAGTAGTATGCACCAGACATTATTTCTAGAGCACTTTCCTCGCTAAAAAGGAGTGTTTATTTTTGGTAGCATCAAAAGTGCTCTATGTCTCAAAATTTGTGGAGAGGCTTAGGCACTGGTATTCCAAAGAAGCCATAAACCGTTTGTGAAAATTCCACTCGGATTATGTTTTATTGTAAAAATTAATTATTAATGGGGACCCTAAGTCTAAACTTAGGGAAATTAAATAATTAAAGGGTATTAATAAAACAGAGTGAGAATGATCTAGAAAGCGAAGATCAAGTCATTTTATAATCTTAGCCGTTGATTAGAGATCTAATCTCGACTGTTGATTTCTCAACGAGAAGAATATAAAGGAAGGCTTGAGGGTCATTTGGAAGGACACACTGAGTGAATCTAGAGATCGAATTCTTCTGACGGAGCATGTAATGTTCCCAATTTTAGCCTCAAGCTAACATGGAACATTATAGTGGCATATTTCTATTTTGATTAATAAAATGGGTAAGGAGACCCCTTAACCCCTTGATGATAGAGAAATAATACTCCTTACGAGGAAGGAGGATAAATAAGCAGCTGAAATAAACACCTATTGGTGTGAACATGATGAGGATCACCTTGAGTTGGCCATCTTCGACCAAGTCAACAGCGCTGCCTTAGAGGGGTGGCTTGCATTAGAATACAACGTAGTTTTTGGAGGGAAAGCATTCAAAAGTGAATGGAAACCCTAATTGTGGGACCTATGGTGAGAAAGAGTTCACTTGCTTTATAAGAAAGAAGATAGTAGCTCATTGGTTCATGCTTTGATTCAGAAATTTCGTAGTGAGGCCAAGGACTTGCACATCCGGGCTGTTTAGCAGGATTACAGTGCTCTTGAGCACTGGGGGTGTTCCCGGGAGGAGATCCCCCACCTCTTCCTCATGGGAGGAGAGGATTCGAGTTTCATTTCCTCATTCCGGCATTTGGCCAAGCTCACTCCTTCAGTTGCAGCATTATTTCTATAGCAGAATGGTGCTGTGTTGTTGGGGTAGCAGCAGAGGAACTCATTGAGTCTTTCCTTACTTGCTTTTTCAGTGGAGGAGTGATCTCTTCATTGGAGGAGCTGTAGAGAGGGTTCTTGGACCATATTTCAGATCTGTGGCATCAGGCCACTCATTCACCATCTCTCAATGCGCAGTCACTTGGAGAAACTGCGTTATTCCATGAGGGCAGTGTTGAGGGAGATTCTTGAGCTCATCGGGTGGAGTGTTTTTGAGTAAAGGGGATCAACCCCTTTTCCTTGAAGACATTATCAGAGGAGGGCATCATCATCATTTCAGATCAGCCATAGCCTCATGTACATTGGTTTCAGTTGCAGTGACATTTTGTTTGTCACTTTGTATTTTATCCGGCATTTCTAGCATTCTCCCAGAGATTGGCTACAAATCCCATATTGAGCCCATTATCCTTTCTTGGGCTATTTTCTTGTACCTTTCAGCCACATTTGTATCTCATACATGTTCAACAGCTGCTTCACTCTTAGAGACTGCGCAGTCATGGTCTTTCGGCATTCTGTGTAGTTGCAGCAACTCCGGCATTTCATTGTATATTCATTGCAGTATGGTTCTATTGTATGAGGGGCTCTTCCCTCTTCTATTTCTTGTATATTTGCTGAATAATATCATATTGTTGGCTGCATATCATTTCCCTCTCATGATGTATTCAGATTTGCAGAGTTTAATGGTTATGTTCACATATTACTGTAACTCTCTCTCTTTGAGCATTGTTTTAGAGATCTAGATTGGGGAGATCTGAATAACCCATCTAATGTTATTTCTTTGAGCTCATATTCTGCATAGGATTTGTATGATGTATGTACTAGGGCATCCCAGCATTGGATTGTTTTATTCTTGCAGCAGCTTCCTTATACAGCGTCCTCAAGGACCCTGTAACAGAAATTCCCGAGGTGGAATCTTGCATATCCATAGACAGAGTCTCTGAAGGGCCAGCTAGCCTCAGGATGTCTCCCTTCTTTGGAGGGAGTCATATCCTGTAAATGCTCCAACAGTCAATCTCTGGAATGGACTTGTGATGTCTCACTGAAGAAGGAATTAGAATATCTTAAGATATTCTCGATGGAGCAGAAAATTCCAGATTTGGAATATTACAGTGGTATCAGAGCATGATCTTGGCTCAGCCTGTGCCCAAGATCTAATGCCATCAACAAGAGGAGCTTCTCTCCAAGGAGGGGAGATTGACAGAGGAAACAAGGAAAGAGGAATGAAGGAAGAGGAGGTTTCCCTTCTTCTTTTCCAAACAATTGAGGAGATTATTGAAGATCTGGTGAAAGGGAAAATTTGGAGAAATTTTCTGAAGGGGTTTGTGAATGATCAAGCCCTAGCTATTTTCATGAAGGGTGTGAGCATTCAGCCACACATGCAGATCCACATCGCAATCCTTTGTTCACTTGCATTGCAAGGGAGTAGAGGAAGAGATGAGGCCATGGGAGGAGCAACACTGTAACTCAAGGTATGGCTCATGATTGCTGGCTTGAGGGTTCTATTTTTCATTGCCATGCAAAACAAAAACATGCGATGCATTCACTAAGGGTTTGATGGGAAAAACTTGGTGAAACTCATTGTGTCATTATCACAAACACTTGGCATGCATTGGGAAGAACCAACAACACTGTCACAATAGGAGGAGACCCATCACCACATGGAGGTGAAGGGGGAGCCATAGCTCCCACTAGAGGAGCCCTTGTGTCTTTGCAAGGAGTTCCAAATATTTTTACATGTGGGTACCAAGGCACAATTCCGGAGACATGTAGCATTTGCTGGGGATTGTGAGATGGAGGAAGAAGAGCAGAAGGATCAACATGAAGGGATGATGAGCATTCTCCCTTATCTATTTCAGAAATTTTCTGCACATAGGAAAGAGACTGCACTGCGCAGAGGAGAGAGGGACAAACCAGTCCACTCATACATGTAGTCTATTTTCAGATCTTGATGTCTCACTTTTTGGAGGCTTTCCACTTGGGAGACCACTTGATGTAGAGATGATGAGAGGCATCATGCTTTTTTGGTTCACCACTCTTGGATTCCGGAGGGGTGGAGACATTAGAGGAGTCCATTATAGCGCAGAGAGTTTGGGGATTAGCACAAGGAGGAGGGATATACTCTCTCATTTTCAGTACCACCCATTCTCATCAGTTTTACTGCGCAGATAGAGTTTGCTGCATGGATGGAGGATAGCATCTTCATGATGCCGGATGACTGCTCCACAGATTTGATGAGAGGGAGGATACTTCCTTTGAGGAAGGACTCTTTCATGCATTGGAGTAGATGGAGGCCACTCATGTTTACATTGCCCAGGATCGGGAGATTCTTTGGAGGTGATAGTCTCTCATGGGAGGCTCATTTTTCAGAGAACATCATTTCTATTTGAGCATGAGTAGCTGCATGATGGGCATGGCAGCAACTTGGAGGATGAATTTGGCATGAGGGGATGTCAAGGTAGCAGGCAGCAGCGTGATGGAGCACTACATTGCAGAATACCAGTGCTGTCTATGTGGAGGATTGATCCAGGATGGAGGACTCAGCTTTGGTTGAGTACTCCCAGGATCCTGATGCATGCATGACTATTGGATGGCCTTGATGGAGATGGCAAATACTCAGTGGATGACATGATCATCTGTCATCATGGCAGACTCTTCTTGACTAGAGTTTCTAGTCTCAAGGAGAAATTGTTTGCATGCAGCATGTGAGGACTTCCTAGCTATGCATTTGGATGCATACTTTGATTAGCTAGAGAAGTTCACTTGGAGGGCATTCATCATGGCATCTATCAGCATAGGGAGAGATGCATAGCCCGCTTGGTTATGGTGGAGAGGACCTCACAGCCACTTCCCTACTCATTGGAGGTAGAGGGAAATTCTCAGTTGGACCATTTCAGCTCAAGAGTTCAAGTACAAATTGGAGAAGGTATACTCTCACATTTTGTATCGTACCTTCCTCCTTGTTTGAGCAGGATGATGAGTCAAGAGGAGTTGTTCCTTCTTGCATAATGTACAAGGATGTATTTGTAGACTTTTGTAGCAGAAGAATGGACCATTCTTATGGTGGTTTGTGGAGGGAGCCACATGCTCCTTGGTGTGCACCATTGGCACCAATTTATATTTTCATGTTCCTATCTTTTGAGATGTGTGTGGCAGCAAACAAGTGGCTGGGAAAGCACTTGTTATGTGTATTTTTGATGCAGGCAAGAGGCTCACTGCGTTGGTCCCATGAGAGGAGCAGTGACCCACTATCTAGTTGTCTTGTGACAACTTGTTTCATTGTAACATGCTACCTTGTATTGCTGATGCTTATCTATTCACAGGGAGCACTATTTGGAGAGTGACTTATATGTTGGGACAACCCATTGGGAGCACTATTCTCCCCATTACACATGTTCTATATTGCAGGAGATACCATGGGCAAACCATGATTGCCATATTATTACTTTTGTCTTCTTATGGGGCAAACCACTTGGAGAATTTGGAGAGGCATTTCATGGCTGAATATTTTGATGGGTAGCTTGGGCCACTCTTGGAGGCCATACCATTTCAGCCCAAGGATAGAGGCAGCCCCATATGTACTACAAAGGGAGAGAAGAGCTTATTGGGATGAAGCAGCAAAACTCTCCGTTCAGCCCCGTTACATTGCACAAGAACCAGGGGCAAGATTTCCATTTGGATGATAGCATGGATGAGGGGATCATCAGTAGGATTATATTTTCCCATGCATGTCATCACTCCTACCTTGAGGAGGCCATATTTCAGCAGCGAGATTTCCACCTACACCTTCTATCTTTCCATAAGGTGCACCATTCCGGTTTTCATACTTGGGAGGAGGCATTGGAGGATAGTTTAATTGCAGCATATCTTGAGCAGCGGTGGAGATTGTTGATGAGGAGGCCACAAGATGAGAAGGGGGAGAAATTTTTGTTCTCTCTATGTAGTTGCTTGAGGACAAGCAACATGTGGGAGGGGAGGACTGTAATGTTCCCAATTTTAGCCTCAAGCTAAAATGGAACATTATAGTGGCATATTTCTATTTTGATTAATAAAATGGGTAAGGAGACCCCTTAACCCCTTGATGATAGAGAAATAATACTCCTTAAGACGAAGGAGGATAAATAAGCAGCTGAAATAAACACCTAATGGTGTGAACATGATGAGGATCACCTTGAGTTGGCCATCTTTGACCAAGTCAACAACGTTGCCTTAGAGGGGTGGCTTGCATTAGAAGACAACGCAGTTTTTGGAGGGAAAGCATTCAAAAGTGAATGGAAACTCTAATTGTGGGACCTATGGTGAGAGAGAGTTCACTTGCTTTATAAGAAAGAAGATAACAGGTCATTGGTTCATGCTTTGATTTAGAAATTTCGTAGTGAGGCCAAGGACTTGCACATCCAGGCTATTTAGCAAGATTGCAGTGCTCTTGAGCAGTGGGGGTGTTCTCGGGAGGGGATCCCCCACCTCTTCCTCATGGGAGGAGAGGATTCGAGCTGCATTTCCTCATTCCGGCATTTGGCCAAGCTCACTCCTTCAGTTGCAGCGTTATTTCTGTAGCAGAATGGTGCTGTGTTGCTGGGGTAGCAGCAGAGGAACTCATTGAGTCTTTTCTTACTTGCTTTTTCAGTGGAGGAGTGATCTCTTCATTGGAGGAGCTGTAGAGAGGGCTCTTGGACCATATTTCAGATCTGTGGCATCAGGCCACTCATTCACCATCTCTCACTACGCAGTCACTTGGAGAAACTGCGTTATTCCATGAGGGCAGTGTTGAGGGAGATTCTTGAGCTCATTGGGTGGAGTGTTTTTGAGTAAAGGGGATCAGCCCTGTTGTCGCACAGATTGTCCAGGCACCGCGACAACGACTCAGATTGGGGGCTGTCACTCTTATCCCCAATCTCTCTCTTTAAACTGTCTCCTTGCAAGTTAAGGGAGGTAGACCCTATTATAAATGAGGATGACAAATCCAGGAGACACAGCTAAAACATCAAATACTTATAAAATGAACGAGATTCCACAGATCTAGATTAGATATCACGCTAAGACCAGTGCCTTATGGAGTCAAACAGAATCCCGTTATGCAATAAACCAGTAAGTGATGACTAACTGTTGCTTATTAAAACACGATTGATCAATGATATTCAATTGAAAACACTACAACCATGCAACAATACGATTAAAATGCCAGATATTCGCAATATTTTCAGATTTATGATGCTTCAATTAATTTTGATCCATAAAATGTCTCTATAGTCAAAACTTTAGATAGAAAAATTTCGCACATTTGACTATGGAAAATTTAAAATTTTTTAAATTTTTGGATTTTGAAATTTTTATTTTTATTTTTTATTATTATTATTATTTTTTTTTTAAATTGAAAATAAGTTAGAAATCTAAATAAAAGCTCCTATCTAAAATTTAAACTAAACTAAAATTAAAAAAGTTAAATCTAAAATTGAAATAAACCAAAATCTAAAGGACTAATCTAATTAACAAAATTAAAATCTAAAAGCTGAACTAAATTAAAATTAGAACTAAGTTAGAATAAATCTAAATCTAAATTAAATCTAAAATGAAACAATTTAAAACTAACAATAAAAAAAAATGAAATTTAAAACCTACGCTAACTTAGAACTAACTACATATGAATCGAAATCTAAAAAAATGAAAACCGACTAAAATTCAACGCTACTGAATCTAAAATCTAATGTCTAAACTATATACAATAAAAACTCATACAATAAAAAGAATGAAACCACGTTGATTTACAAATCGCAAGGGTTATTCAGATTTTATATGCGCGTCTTGGTTTTCTTGTCGTTTTGCAGGTCAGGGGAGCAGACGGAGGCACGGCTCGAGCGGAGGAGCTGAAGATGTATCGGCAGCAATGGAGCTTATGCTGCGTTCACTGTGTTTGCAGGTAGCTCGATGGACAGAATCAAGGATCGAGGTTGAACGTAGCGTGGGAAGATGTTGGACGGCATAGGAGAGAATTGACGTCAGGAATGAAGGGAAGGTGCAGTGGTAATTTGCGGAGGAGAATCAATGGCAGAAAACGGAATGGAGGACGCTAGAAGTATAATGCAGGTCGATGAAGTTTGAAAACAAATGCTGGACGTGAGGAGCGCAGATGGGAAATCGAACATGGAAAATCGAAATCGAGGGCAAAGGATTTGAAATGTACGTGTTTGTTTGTGGCCTGAGTTTGCAGATCGAAAGCAAAGGGAAATCGACCAAAATGGAGACAGTGGATAAAGGGAATATGCAGTGTGAGATCTGCCTCGAGGGGCAGCAAGAGAAATAACGCAGCGATGTGAGGATGGTTGCAGGAGTCTTTGCCAACGCCAGAAACAGCAATGAAACAGAATGCAATTAAATTTTTCCCCTCAAGTTAAAGGGATCCTCACTGCAAACTTGAATTTATATGCTCTTCAAAATCAAATGATGCCAAATCCTGCCCACAATAGCAGTTTGAGGCCCGATCTGGCCAGATCTGCCTTAGATCTAAAAAAAAAATTCGATTTCAACCTGTAACCTGCAACAATTAGTCAGATCCGAAGCCACACACCAAGAAAAAAAATTAAACCCTCACAGATAAATTACAAATTTACACTAATTTACAAATTTAGAACCCTCATGGTCAGATCTGAATCAGTTTAGCACAATTTTCAGAAGTTTAAAATTTTTAGTGAGAGGCACAAGCCTTCGAAACCCTGCAAAATCACAAATATCGTAAGATAGACCCGGAATTTAACAAATAAAGAGCTTATCAGATTTATGCTTATTGAGAGTCGGTTGGTCCAACCGAAGACTTCCCCAGACGCCCAATCTTAAAAAAATTTCCCTGCACACTTAGATCTGAACTTTAGACTGATAGAGATTTAAGAAAACAACATGAGACCCTTAGAAAAATCAGAATGTTATTTTATAAACCCAGAAAACTGCACAAGATACCTGTATGCAGATTAATCCATGTAGGCCATCAACCATAAAATTCAAGAAACCAAGTAGCAGAGTTTAGAGACAATTCACCACATAGATCTGAAAAGGAACATCCAGATTTGTAACCCCAAAGTCTTTAGCTTTATTCCTCAAAAAGTTTACAAGAGCTTCTAAGAGCAAGTGCACGATTCTGAGATCGGATGATTCAATAATGACAAAGACCTCTAAATTTATAGGACTAGATCTCTAACGGCTAGTTTGGATGATCCTCGTCAAAATAATCTCAACCGTCCAAAAGATTTAATTATCTTTTAATCTGGAGCGTTGAAATTAAAATTTTGGGGAAAAAACGAATTTATCATTTAATTCAATTTTAATTAACTCAAAAAATATTATTTTTGAGTTAATTACCCCAAAATTTTGACCTTGACTTAACCACCAAGGCCCAAGGGTCCAATATTTCTTAAAATTCTCAATATTCCTTTGGCCTGGGGCTTTCAAAATCATTTTCCAAGGACCCACAAATTTTGCCTTTAAAGATTTAATCCTAATTTAGGACCCTAAATTAATTAAATTTCTAGTTTAGGATTTTATTAATTAATTGACCGGAAAATTTAATTAATTGACTAAGAGGGGATTATAATTATTTTTCCAACCCTCTTTTACATGAGATAATACATTTACATACATGAAGGGGGAAAACCCATTCGTATAGATCCTCAAATAAATACCCAATTCTGCGACTCAAAATATGATCTAGTAGACCAAGTAGCTCAAACTACTTTTACAAGGACTCGATAGAGAACACTAGGACTCACTTAGCATGCTGATGACAAAATCCACCCTAGCTTTGGGGTGAGGCTGGAGGGAAAAACTCTGCTGATCACTTTCGTGAATCAGTGAGACAAAAAACCTCCTAGGATAGAGATCATCAACAACATACTAGGCTTACCTAGGTTGTTACATACATTGACGGTCTTACTTAGATCATTTACATCATTACATGCAGAATGGGTTTACATCATTTTCAAAACTGTCGACTGATGACTGATGATTGAATCTGAATGGCGCAACCACGTCGAATATGAAGAAACCCATTTGAAAAAATGGGGGTGCACTGCTATGGGGTAGTTGACAAAGTGCGGTCAACAAGCCCCTTTTCCTTGAAGACATTATCATAGGAGGGCATCATCATCATTTCAGATCAGCCATAGCCTCATGTACATTGGTTTCAGTTGCGGTGACATTTTGTTTGTCACTTTGTATTTTATTCGGCATTTTTAGCAATCTCCCAGAGATTGGCTAGAAATCCCATATTGAGCCCATTTTCCTCTCTTGGGCTATTTTCTTGTACCTTTCAGCCACATTTGTATCTCATACATGTTCAGCAGATGCTTCACTCTTAGAGACTGTGCAGTCATGGTCTTCCAGCATTCTGTGTAGTTGCAGCAACTCCGGCATTTCATTGTATATTCATTGGAGTATGGTTCTATTGTATGAGGGGCTCTTCCCCTTCTATTTCTTGTATATTTGCTGAATAATATCATATTGTTGGTTGCATATCATTTTCCTCTCATGATGTATTCAGATTTGCAGAGTTTAATGGTTATGTTCACATATTACTGTAGCTCTCTCTCTTTGAGCATTGTTTTAGAGATCTAGATTGGGGAGATCTGAATAACCATCTAGTGTTATTTCTTTGAGCTCATATTTTGCATAGGAGTTTTATGATGTATGTACTAGGGCATTGCAGCATTGGATTGTCTTATTCTTGCAGCAACTTCCTTATACAGCGTCGTCAAGGATCCTGTAGCAGAAATTCCCGAGGTGGAATCTTGCATATCCATAGACAGAGTCTGTGAAGGGCCAGCTAGCCTCAGGATCTCTCCCTTCTTTGGAGGGAGTCATATCCTGTAAATGTCCCAACAGTCAATCTCTGGAATGGACTTGTGATGTCTCACTGAAGAAGGAATTGGAATATCTTAAGATATTCCTGATGGAGCAGAAAATTCCAGATTTGGAATATTACAGAGCAGTGCTTGAACGAAGATCAGATCTAAGTTATTCTAGTTGCAGTGAGGGGCAAAGACAGTTATTACTCGGAGGATCTCCTCCGGGACCAAGAATACATATCAGAGAGGCAGCGGGACCAGCAGAGGAAGCAACACAGCATCCAAAGGGTGTGATGCATGCCCTAGAAGGGTTGACGCATGCCCACGCAGAGACTGCGCAGTGCTTTCGAGAGACAGCCCGAGATTTGCTGGAGATCAGGGTCTCTGAGCTGGGAGGGATGAAAATCGACTTTCCTAGAGGCAATTCGATTCAAAGAGGAGCTTTTGCAGTGCACAAAAGTCCCCAAGCAGGCCTACACATCTATTATGCAAAGGCAATGCGGAGGGAGCTGGGGTTTCGTCAGTTCAGATCCGGATCAACCGGGACTTGCAGTGTGAGGTAAAATTCACTATATTTTTTCCTGCCGTGAGTTCCCTGTACTGGATAGTCAGCAAGGCATCCAAAGATTGTATTCAGAAACTGCTGCTTAATAATATCAAACCATCAGATTTGCTGCACCAGTTTTTCCGAATTGGGTTTTTCAGTGGACTTAGTCCAAAATAAAGGTGTCCTATGCGTGATTTAATTCTTGCTCAGTTTCCTTGTTTTAGAATCATAAAGTATTAAGTGTAGGATGCTTCAGTAATTTACTTCAGTAATTCATGAAGAAATCTGAATTAATTTTGTAATGTAATTTACATAATAGAAGTAAATTCAGTTAGTTGCCGTAGGATTCCTGAGATTGTCAGATCTAGGAATTTTCACATGGTATCAGAGAATTTGATGTGAAACAAGAAGAGCGGATCTAGCACTGAAGTGAAGGCCAAATTGATGCAGGAGCAGCATATCGAATCCCCAATGGGATTACACAGTTCTAGCCAAGAGGGCTAATTTTTTGAGGTTGTCTCTCTCTGAGTGAGTCGACAGAGAGGTAGGACTTCCAATTTGAGATTTTGCCGACGCAGAGGGAGCAGCGTAGAGCCTTCACACAGAGCCAGAGGGATGCAGTTTTTCTACAGGCAGTTGCTGGGCATAGAAAACGTGAGAAGAAGAAGAAGAGCACATAGCGAGGAATTCTTCCTCAGTGAGTTCCTTGCCGAGGGATTCAACATTTTTCCAAGGTATGAGTAGCAGATCTACGAACTCCACAAGGAGTGCATAAACCTGCCTAGTGTTGCACAGAGGGGGAAGAAGAGGGAGCAGTTTAGCAGTTTTCGGCTGAAATGGAATCTCATGGACTGAGGGTTCAAGACTAGTTGGAGGGATTCTCCAACAACGTAATTTAGAAGGAAAGAATCAAATTCCTTCTAGATGAATATGATCTCAAATCGTTAGTGGACAATGTGGTTGTTGTACCTACAGATCCGGATCGCAACAACAAGTACAAGTCCGATATGGTAAAGGCCAAGAGACTAATCCTTGATGGTGTCAAGGATCACATAGTCTTGCGTATAGCTGGCAAGAACACTGCCAGAGAGATATGGGAGGCTTTGGCTCTGCTGTACGAAGTAACTTTCGAGCAGTGGAAGATGTACTTAGAGCAGAAGCTCCGAATGATTGAGATGCAGAAGGGGGAGCACATTGCTCCATTCCTTACGAGACTTCAAGAGTTTCGAACCCTGTTGGCAGCCGTGGGATCCACCCCGACTGCGGCAACTATGGTGAGGCTAGCCCTTAACGTAGTCACGAAGGAGTGGCAACTTTTTTTCCAAAGTATTTTGGGCAGGGCTAATGTGGGCAACACTTCAGGAGGAGGAGTTGAGGAGAGATCTAGTAAAGTGCAAGCTTGACGACAACAATGGGAGCGGATCGAAAAATCTAAAGGAGGAGGAGAATGCAATCCTTGCATCAAAGGGACAACAAGGGAAACAGAGACAAAAGAGAGATATCTCGAAGATGAAGTGTTTTAGATGTGGCGAGATGGGCCACTTTGCATCGCAGTGTCCTTTGAGGAAAAAGGACAAGGATGAAAAACGCAATCCTAAAGTTGCAGCCACAAAGATCAAGCAGTATGAGTTTTCCATGAGTGCCCACGCTTCTCCAGGAGAGAAATGGGGCGACATAGAATTCTAGTTCATCTTGAACTTCAGTTGGGCAGGATCCTTGAGGAGCCCACCTCTTGGATCACAACCTTGCTACGGGTGCCCATAATCAACAGTAGCAGGATGGAGGAGTTTTCAGCAGGAGCCAAGGAGTGATGTAGACGATAGTGCAGTAGGTAGCTGCGCCTACTTCTAGAGTAGCGTAGTAGTAGTAGTGCAATCCAGAGCAGCAACAACGCAGTGCATCAGAGGGACAACACAGTAGTTATCAGCAGTCAGAGTCTTCAACACTGAGGTGCATCTACTAAACACTTGTTCAGGTTTTGGGTGATTTCAGTTGCTTCTCTCAGCAGCTGAGTTGCAGTGCAGATGCAGTGTTAGTAGTGGCACTACTAACAACATATCAGATGTAACACTTGAGAGGGAGCTGTAGTACAGATGCAACAATGGCAGTGTGATGGGCAGCTGCCAGCAGCAACGCAGTGGCTGATGGACAACTTGTTAGACTTTAGCAGCATAGAGGATGCTTCAGGGTTAGAGCAGTATGCAACAGGCATATTGTTAGAGCACTTTCCTTGCTAAGAGGGAGTGTTGATTTTTGGTAGTATCAGAAGTGCTCTAAGTCTCAAAATTTGTGAACCAAGAAACCGTTTGTGAAAAGAACCAAGAACCAAGAAATCGTTTGCGAAAATTCCACTCAGATTATGTTTTATTGTAAAAATTAATTATTTTAATGGGGGCCCTTAGTCCAAACTTAGGGACATTAAATAATTAAAGGGTATTAATAAAAAAGAGTAAGAATAATCTAGAAAGGGAAGATCAAGTCATGTTATAATATTAGCCGTTGATTAGAGATCTAATCTAGGCCGTTGATTTCTCAACGAGAAGACTATAAAGGAAGGCTTGAGGGTCATTTGGAAGGACACGCCGAGAGTATCTAGAGATCGAATTCTTGTACAGAGCAATGCACGGTCGAAGATCAGATCTAAGTGATTCCAATTGCAGTGAGGGGTAGAGACAGTTATTGGTCGAAGTATCTTCTCCGAGACCAAGAATACATAGCAGAGAGGCAGCATGACCAACATAGGAAGAAGCACAACCTCCAGAGGGTGTGACGCAGGCCCACGCATAGACTGCGCAGTGCTTTTGAGAGACAATTCAAGATTTGCTGGAGATTAGGGTTTCTGAGCCGAGAGGGCTAAAACTCAACTTTCTGAGAGGCATATCGATTCAAAGACAAGGTGACGCAGTCCATAGAAGTCCCCACGAAGGCCTACGCATCTATTGCGCAGATGCAGCGCAGAGGGAGCTGGGGTTTCAACAGTTCAAATCCTAATTAGACGGGACTTGCAGTGTGAGGTAAAACTCACTATATTTTTGTCTGTCGTGATTTCTCTGTAGTGGATAGCCACCAAGGCATCCAAAGATTGTATTCAGAAACTGCTGCTTAATAATATCAAACCCTCATATCTGCTGCACTGGTTTTCCCACATTGGGTTTTTTCGGGGACTTCGTCCAAAATAAAGTTGTCCTATGTGTGATTTAATTCTTGCTCTGTTTCCTTGTTTCAGAATCTTAAAGTATTGAGTGTAGGCTTCTTCAATAATTTACTTCAGTAATTCATGAAGAAATCTGAATTAATTTTGTAATGTAATTTACATAATAGGAGAAGTAAATTCAGTTAGTTGCAGTAGGATTCCTGAGATTGTCAGATCTTGGAATTTTCACAATAGGTCCCTCCAAGAGGCCCGATGAGGTTCATAAGTGCCATAATGATGAATACGATCCTCAAAAGTGATGGAAAAGGGGGTGGCCCCTTGTTCTTGAAACAATAAACCTGGAGTGCTCCCAGTGGGTGTGGGGGCACACTAATGACCTCATTGTCTCCAAATGGGTCAAGGATGCTTGTAGACCATCTGTGAGGGCTCATATGATGGAATGAACGATGCCATGTCAATGTACAAGTCCTAGGACACTTGCCAAGTGTGTAGTGCACCTGTGGGGCGAGCTGGGCATAATGTACTAGATACATCTTCCTTGTCCAAAAGGTAGATCTCGAGCAATCTCTGAACATCTTTGGGGATCCATGGAGTGTTGTCTACTGTCATGGAGGCCCATGGCTCTCTTCACACACCCTATATGTGCTGATGTAGCCCTCTGGAAGGTTAGGACCCTGTATAGGGAGACCAAACCCAAATGGACACCATCTGCAATCCTGCATAAGATCTAATGCGTCCCCTAGCCTTCCAGTACAACAAGTCATTAAAGTAATCAGGTAAAAGATCTTATAAACCATAGATAACAAGTGGACACTTCATAATGACATACCCTTCCATAGTGAGCTTTGACATGTGCTAATGTGTCCAAGCTCCAAAGCGGTTAGCCAAGTACCTTATTAGGTGGTTTCTACCTTTAGTGGGGATAGTATGTCCAAGGTACATACTTCAAATGGTGGTGACATGTGATAAAGAGGTGAAATGGAATAGGGAATGATAGGGGCAATCCTGGGCCACATATTGGGGCACAAGGGTATCTAGAGAAAGGGAAGCCCACACCTGGGTATGTAATCTATAGGAGGGAGAAATCGTGTTACATGAGATGCCCCGGCCTTAATTTTTCCACCCTTCTTTAAATGCCTTTTGGCTTTTATGATTTTTCTTTGGTTAACTGCTCGGGGCTCAAGGATAAGAGCATGATGTGTAAGATATAGCAGTGACTACCCCCTTTTTGGTAGGGCGGTTCATTTCCCTCTAGGGGTTGGGACAATCATGGGTTCCTGAATGATAAAGGAGGCTCATCTAGGGCTTATGGAATCAGGGTGATGGCCATGGGTATGGGGTAGAGCTCATGCATTGACTTTTTCCCACGTGCTAATTATGTTTGTCCCGACCATCTTTTGCATCTTGTGGTACATTTTCCTGTTGAATGTGGCCATTTATGCTTTTACTTTTCTTTTTACCTGCTTCAACCTTCGGGGCATCGTTCCAAGCCTGACCCAAGGTGGGGGTAAGAGAATGGGCAGGCTAACCCTATGTAGATCCAAGTGGCAGAGATGATGAACGGGGGTATAGTGAATGGAAGGGGAGTGGTATATGTGGATAAGGGAGCGGGACCATGCAACCAAAGTCAAGGTTTCCCAAGTAGTACCACCCTAAAAACAAATGGTCAATAAAGAAGATCCCACGGGACTAAAATCCAAGGGTAACATCCTAAAGAGGTCAAGGGGACAGGGGCACAAACCAAACCCACTCTTTTCGCTAAATCCCCCCATCAATCCATGCCTAGAAGTGTCCATGACAAGTAAACCCAATACGCAATTAGCAAATGACAAGACATACCTTTAGGTTTGGGAGGCCCACCTTCAAACACACGATCAATACAGATGGGTGAGGGACCACATTGCTGGCTCAAGTGGCGGAGAAATGGCACAATGAGCTAGTTGAGGACTGCAAGGGGCTGCTGGCTACCGGGTGAGGTCCATCATGGAGAAAACTTTTCTCCTAGGGATATTACCCACGAAGTGGTGGGTAACAGGGCTTTGTGACTATATTTTTGTTGTAGAAGTGTGATTTCATTTTTGTGCTTGATTATATGATTGAACATTAAATTTTAATTTAACTGAGAAAAATCTACTTTTGAATGTAGGATGAATATGATACTTGTATATCCTTTTTACTTATTTGTGCTTTCTTAAATGCTTGAGTCATAGACTCTTGAAATCTGTAGGCATGCATGAGATCATTTGTTGGATAATGCGACTGGCTAGTCCCTTTATTCCATGCATTTCCTTTGTATGTTTTCAACTTTAAAGATTTCTTGCAATGAATGTATATTCTTTTTAAGCATTTGCATGTTCTTAAGTGATCTAATTTGTTCGTGTGATGTAATTCTCTGTTCATTATATTTATTGGTTCCATGAAATGGTATATGATACTGTAATATTCCTAATTAGCACCGCTAATTGGAATATTTGATTTTTGTATAGTTTTGCCGACTATAGTTAATTAATAAATAAAAGTGAGAAAAGGGGTCTAACTCACTTAAATAAAATAAAGTGTTTCCCTAGTAGAGGCAACGTTGTAACTTAAGGGGGAGCCTTGGGGGTCCACACCACACATGAGAGGAGGCTCATGTAGCCTTTAGAAGCAACTGCGCAGGCATAGGAGGAGCTTATGGAGAGAGGGGACGCAGTTAGGGTTTTGAGGGGAGCTAGCACTATAAAAGGTGGGAGTTTCACCTCATTTGGCATGATTGATATTGTTGATGATATTGAGCTAGACTTCTGTCTACTTGAGCACGCTGGTTGTTTAGTCGGTCTGCAGCACTGTTTAGTGCGACTGAGTGTCTCCGGTCGGAGATCTCGCCCTTGGCCCCGGGGGACTTCGAGTGCCTGCTCGGGCAAGGTATTCCTTCAGTTTCAGCAGTTGATTTGCAGGAGGTTTGGGTGGACGTTTTGCAGAGGAGCTGAGTCTCATTTAGTGACTGCGCAGTCCAGGAGGGAGGACGCAGTTGGGTTCAGAGCAGCGCTGTTGTGGGGGATTTTCGTGGAGTCCTCAACGTGTTTCAGCTTGGAGGGATTGTCTATTCAGTTGGAGAGTTTTGCAGAGGGATTTGTGGCCCTTTTCCAGCATTCTTCTTGGGCCTCTGCGCTGTGCTTGGGAGAGACAACGTTTTCTTGAGGAGGGCTTCTGTGGTGGTTTTTCGGAGGTGGTGCATTTGCTTCATGGTTTCTGGGTTTTGTCCGGAGCAGTGAGTACAGGCAGTTTATTGATTTTCAGCTCATTCCGGTGAGGGGATCAGCCCCTAGTTCCAGTACATTGCAGCAGCAGCATTCTACGGCAGATTTCTCCAGCAGCTAGGACGCAGCCTCTATTGCAGCCATTTCCTATTCTGAGAGGGCTCTTCACTTGCCTTGTGCAAGGATAGGTGCACTTATTCTGATTATCTATTGTACCCATACATGTATTCTCAGAATTAATAAAATGGCTTAGCGTTCTGGTATTTTTATGTGCATTTGCTCTATATTCTAGTTCCGGCATTTTTCGTATATATTTGCATATTTGTATTTCTGTGTATTACTGTCTATTTCCCGTTGGGGATATTACAGTGGTATCAGAGCATAGTTCTGGCTCAGCCTGTGGTCTATGACATCGGAAAGAGATCGTACAGAGGTTTTCTGGAATTTTGGAGCACTAGCAGTTGTAGTACCAAAAACGAAATTGGAAAAAGGGCCAAAATATAAAGGGTCAAATTTTGAAGGTTGGAATTAGAAGAAACGTTTTCTGGGTTTTTCTGGGTTTTGGGCAAGGATCAGCTTCCCAAATTCCTAGAATTTTCTGAGTAGTTTTCAGTGGGTAAATCGGAGGTCGAAGTCAAGTAGTAGTATGGTTTTGCAGCAGCCGTGCAGTTCCTGAGGAGCCTGTAGGCACATAGCAGAAAGTGCCAATGGCAGATGGTGATGATGCGAGGATATTTAGAGATACGCTCCTCCAACACATGCAGGAGGTGTCACAGAGACTCACTGCTTTGGAGGTTAGTTTTCAGATCGGCGAGGGATCGGGCACATCCCATCATGTGCCGGTGCGTGATGCTATCCCCATCATGGCATCGCATGCACCCACGCGATCCACTATGCCCACATTCTTAGCAGAGGACACAGGGGCAGGAGCACAGAGGGGAGCACAGAGGGATATTCCAGCACCCACGCGATCCACCATGCCTACCTTCCTAGCAGAGGACGCAGGGGCAGCAGCACAGCGAGAGCCGGAGCCGGGCCACATGGGTGACTATTTTGCAGAGTACCAGGCATACGGGCGGGAGTTCATGGAGGCTCTCTCGTTCAGAGACTTTGTCCAGCTCCAGCGGGACAGTAGACCCCGCGATCATCACCGGGGGCACCGGCATCATCATGATGGAGACTACCACTGCACAGCTAGCAGATTTCATTTGCCCACGTTTGATGGTTCATCAAACAGTTCGGCAAAGTCTTGGGTGGAGAAGTTGGATACCTCTTTCCAGCTTGACCGAGTACCGGAGAGGAAAACCATTAAAATGGTTACCTCGCACTTGGATGAGGACACACAGGATTCGCCCTCATTGGAGACCTCCTCGGCCGGGTCGGTTGATGTGGTAGTGGAGAAGGTAGAGCCTACCCCAGTAGAGCCATCCATTGAGCTGATGACCGGAGTCGTGTCCGAATCTTCGGGTGGTAGCAGCACACAGATGGGTGCAGTGTCAGGAGATGTATCCCCATTCGATGAGGCACTTGGAGATACAGAGGTATCGGATGATGGTCGCAGGCAGCGGTATCGTCGGCTTCAAGCAGACCTTCGAGTTTTGAAAGGGAAGGCCATTTTGTTGCAGGACATGGAGCTGGAGGGCATGAGAGTGGCTTGTGCCGAGTTGGCTGCCAAGTTGGCCCGCATTGGGGAACAACTGGATTCCCTGATGGTACAACCCGAGGGCACATTGCAGCGTCAGATCATTCCCCTTCCGGCATGCATGGATGGGACTAGCAGTGTGTTAGGTCATCTCTTCCCGTTGGAGAGAGAGAGGCAGAGCCACCTAGTCAGATCTCATATGTTGACTTGGATAGCGGTATGAGACGATCAGAGTTGCACAAGGTACAACATCCACATGTTGAGGTTGGATGGCGAGAGATTTTGAGTTGGTACTCAGTGGAGCGGGCTATGGAGATAGTGATGGATCCGAGTGTAGCTCAGCGGGAGTTTCTATGCATGGGGATTACAGGAACCCCAGATTGGCATTGGGATCCAGGAGGGATCACCTACCGTTTCCCAGGTAGGTCGGCTGACTATGTCTTGGAGAGTAGAGTTGGCCTAGCAGTAGAGCATGTACAGTTTCGGTCAGCTTCAGTGGCCAACCAGTTTATGGGCAGACTCCCTAGATTGTTTTGGTGTGACACTCGTACACGGGATCACGGGGTGGTCAACATACCTTGGCAGGAGTTTGTCGGAGGAGGTGGCATTGGCAGGCCACCAGATGGCGCCTTGTATGGGGCCAAGGATTCTTCACCTTTGTGTGGGGCACAGAGGACGCAGCGGAGCCGAGCAGTGGTGGTAACACTACTGACCCATAGGGAGATTCACTTCTTGGACCCCTCGAGAAGGATTTGCAGTGATGATCCATTTGTCGGCGGGTATATTGATGCGACGGTGGACATGGCGATACCGATTGGTGGTAGTCCGATATGTAGAGGCACAGCTCTAGGACATCACATCCATGGATGTGTGGGAGCCTCTAGCAGTGACCAGTGGACTACTGGTGGACATGGAGCTACATGGTGGTGTACCGTAGTGTGTGGGACTGCATTGTGGAGTAGGAGTGCCCTACATCACATTGAGAGCACGCGGGGAGTGACAGATTCTTGGATACAGTCAGGGCACGAGACGGTACAGGGTGGTACAGCAGTAGCACGGGGTATCCAGCAGTACTCAGGGGTATGCCTTAGTGTGCAGTGGCATGTTGAGGAGTACATGGATGACCGGTGGCTTGCGAGGGCGTACGACGCGGCACAGCAGGGTCTTAGAGTATTGCATCCAGGGAGACTCACAGACAGGGACACTGGGCTTACCTTTGGGGGTATTTCACCCAGGATCGATGAGGAGACAGAGGAGCGATACTTGATGGTATCTGTGGGGACTCACACATTCGACACTCTTCTACATCACTCATGGGCACAACTGATTTTGTTGTTGTCCTTTGGCACTTTGGGCATGAGCAGCAGGGTCAGTGAGGCACACCCAAGATATTTGGATGGCCCTCAACACACTAGGCGAGAGACTTCTCAGCAGTGGCACTGGGTCAGTACGCTAGTTGACAGCCACAGTTTAGGGGATGAGATGATCCTCTGCAGTGGTGGCACATTAGTCATTGCTGAGCCTACGCTTGGGGAGCAGGTCATGAGGGAGACATGCATCATTTTTCCCTTAGGGCATGTTGAGATCATGCATGAGCAGAGGATATTGGGTTCAGCAGAGGTAGCATCCCAGCATGCGTCTGGACTCCAGACATTGTATCGACACTTCATCGAGAGGGTGGATGGCATATTCAATGCAGATGAGGTGGCGGAGGTAGAACAGGAGGGCATTCCTTCTGTATGTCAGGGTGAGGACTCTCTTCCATATGAGTCCATAGGATCAGTTGAGGTTGCTTCTGTGAAGCAAGAGCAGTCATGCAAGTATGATGACAGTAGATTGCAGTCGTATTACAGTGTGCAGGGTGAGCAGTCAGGGGGCTGTATAGGAGATACTCTGGGTGATGAGTCACTTGTGACGCTTCAGCTAAAGCAGCACATGATGGAGCCTGAGTCAACAAAGGAGGATACTATGGACATCAGGCATGACATTTCCTTGGGTGAGGTCCAGATGGGTGCCCACATTGAGCCTATGATGGATATGTGGCTAGCATTGGGGTCATCCTTTGAGGTGGAGCAGTCAGATGCACAGACACCGAGTACCGTGACAACAACTACATATCCATATCCTCTGGAGATGTTGGAGGTAGATGTGATAGTTTGGCAGTGGGAGATGATTACGGGTTGGCGGCAACTTTCCAGGCAAGTTCCACATGCAGTTGTTGTTGCTACATCAGATGCTTCCTCCAAGATGGACTGACGGGAGATCATGAGTTGGTACCCTCTTGATGGTACGGTAGTCTTCGTAGGGAGCACAGTGGAGCAGGGGCCCTTGGACATAGTAGATGTTACAGATCCCAGTCGGCAGGAGGGCACCAGTTGTCGTTACTTCAGGACTCCTTCCCAATTTCAGGAGAGCAGGATCAGCATGGGATTGAGTCATGACTTGGATTGGAGAGAGGTGATGAGTTGGCATGCATTTGGAGGGGTAGCATATGTAGCAGCTAGCTACAGGTACAACGCAGCAGGAGCTCGGGAGCATTGATGCTTATTGGTGGTCTTCACCTCTTAGAGCATTAGTCATAGCCAGAGGCAGTGCACAGTCCGAGCCGTGGGACTTGGGCGATTATTGGCCATGGTGGCGATGGGATCCGGGGGGATTATTGGTTGACTGGTACTGTGAGAGGCTAGTTTGGGATTCCTGACATTGAGATATCCCTTCGTATCAGGGTGATGCAGGAGACAGAGAGGTTTCAGTGGGACCCAGGCACATTTTGCAGTATCGGTGGGGAGCATCGGCTAGAGAGTAGGCTTGTTCAAGCATTGCTTGAGAACAAGCAAATTTTGCCGGATGAGGATGCCACTTGGGAGAGTGAGCAGACTTTACAGCATCCATCACTTCAGTTGCTTGAGGACAAGCAACGTTTTGCCGGTGGAGACTGTAATATCCCTAATTAGCACCGCTAATTGGAATATTTGATTTTTGTATAGTTTTGCCGACTATAGTTAATTAATAAATAAAAGTGAGAAAAGGGGTCTAACTCACTTAAATAAAATAAAGTGTTTCCCTAGTAGAGGCAACGTTGTAACTTAAGGGGGAGCCTTGGGGGTGCACACCACACATGAGAGGAGGCTCACGTAGCCTCTAGAAGCAACTGCGCAGGCATAGGAGGAGCTTATGGAGAGAGGGGACGCAGTTAGGGTTTTGAGGGGAGCTAGCACTATAAAAGGTGGGAGTTTCACCTCATTTGGCATTATTGATATGTTGATGATATTGAGAGCTAGACTTCTGTCTACTTGAGCACGCCGGTTGTTTAGTCGGTCTGCAGCACTGTTTAGTGCGACTGAGTGTCTCCGGTCGGAGATCTCGCCCTTGGCCCCGGGGGACTTCGAGTGCCTGCTCGGGCAAGGTATTCCTTCAGTTTCAGCAGTTGATTTGCAGGGGATTTTGGTGGACATTTTGCAGAGGATCTGGGTCTCATAGAGTGACTGCGCAGTCTAGGAGGGAGGACGCAGTTGGTGTTAGTGCAGCTCTGTTGTGGGGGATTTTCGTGGAGTCCTCGGCGTATTTCAGCTTGGAGGGATTGTCTATTCAATTGGAGATTTTTGCAGAGGGATTTGTGGCCCTTTTCCAGCATTCTTCTTGGGCCTCTGCGCTGTGCTTGGGAGAGACAGCGTTTTCCTTGAGGAGGGCTTCTGTGGTGGTTTTTCGGAGGTGGTGCATTTGCTTCATGGTTTCTGGGTTTTGTCCGGAGCAGTGAGTACAGGCAGTCTACCGATTTTCAGCTCATTCCGGTGAGGGGATCAGCCCCTAGTTCCAGTACATTGCAGCAGCAGCATTCTACGACAGATTTCTCCAGCAGCTAGGACGCAGCCTCTATTGCAGCCATTTCCTATTCTGAGAGGGCTCTTCACTTGCCTTGTGCAAGGATAGGTGCACTTATTCTGATTATCTATTGTACCCATACATTTATTCTCAGAATTAATAAAATGGCTTAGCGTTCTGGTATTTTTATGTGCATTTGCTCTATATTCTAGTTCCGGCATTTTTCCTATATATTTGCATGTTTGTATTTCTATGTATTACTGTCTATTTCCCGTTGGGGATATTACAGAAACATTTTGAAAACAATGTACATGTTCTGGTGCCTATTGCTGAAGAGAGAGTCGAAGTTCATGTTGCATGAAATGGCTTATTTTTCGATAATTATATTTGCAGTATCTGAAAATTTCTTGTGACAGACTTTTTAAACCACAGCTAAGCTGTGAACTTTTTGTTTTGTTTTGTTTTGTCAACAAGAAACAATTTATGGGACATCTATTATCCTTTATTGACAGTTATCTTCTGAAACTCTCCAACGAAAATGATGAGATGAGTTGTTTGTTCATCCTACTTTAGGCTAAGCATGTACTGCTGCAATATAGATCTTTATAAATGTCAACAAATGCTATTGTTCTGATGGAAAGTTATTTCATTGAGTACCTTAATCTTTTTAATATGAATTTATCAGTGTACTTTCATTTCTTCAGCACTGTTATTGAAATTTTTGATTTCCTTGAAAATGTTTAAAAAATTAAGAGGAAACAGTGAATCGTTTACAGCTTGTTAAAATTGGCTGAAATCATTTGAACTTTATTTTGTTATGTGTTTGTTTGGCTTACTTCTCAGTAGTCAATCAACAAAATAATGGGAAGATATGACAAATCAAGGTATTGTTCTGATCTAGATTGTTGTGTTTTCGTTGAACACAACAGCTATTCTTTGGTCTTACGACATACAGTAGAAGAGGTTGTTGGAGCATGCAGAGAAGCTATAGAACCTGAGAGGGCTGAAATGACATCTAGCATGAGGGATCAAGTCATTTCGGATCTTCGTGAGCATATTAGTTCAAGCAATTGGTTTAGTGGATTTGATATTTCTTTTGAAACTCCAGAAATACTTACACTGGAAAAGTGGATAATAAGAGCTAAAGAGGTTGGGGCTACGGTTTTCATTGCAGGTATTGTCTTCAAAGTTCAAACCTTGACAGACATGGCATCAAACAAGCAATAATAATATAATATAATTGATGATATATATTTTTCTTGATGGATGTCCAAAGAAATTGAAGGTGTTTGTTTTCAAAAATTTTATACTTTGCAATGTTTGTTAAAGGGATTATTTTAGATATTTTTTATATAATCTGATTTATTTATGAGCTCGAGGAGGGGCTTCGATAAATTCTTTTACTTGTTGCATTTAGGATTCAACATTGTGTTGTTCCATTTTACAAGAATAGACAGGATATCAAATGACAAACTTATGTATATTACTCTCTAAATCGACAATGACATGCTCTATTTGTGCTATGCTCAACACTGTCAAATGATGTCCTGAAGTAGACAAATTCAGAATGACATGAAACAGACATAAATTTGAAAATGAAAACATCATTCTAATTATAAACACATATATGGTCATAGTTAGAACTTAGAAATAGCAACAGAAATAGACTATGCCCTCACGAAAGAGGGTTACCCTTTAGTTTCATGTCAGGAATACCTCATTTTCTTTGCTAGGCTTATTCTAACATCTGAGCCAATGTTGTGCATATTTGGGGTGATGTTAGAGCTGAAGGATCCATGATCAATTGTGTTATCATGAAGATTAGTATTATGTTTCATAATCAACAAAAGTTGTAACCATTGTATCTTGTGTATTGTACTAGGCCATGCTTAGTAATCTATGTAAAGTGTTTTGTCTAGACGTTTGTCATGGCTTAACCTCTTAGTTCCCAAAAGTTGTAACCATCGTATCTTGTGTATCGTTTTAGACCATGCTTAGTAATCTATGTAAAGTTGTAATATTCCTAGTGGAAAATATACAGTGATAAGCAAGAACATGCAACACATTCAACACAAAAATTTCACACCAAAAATCAGATGACTAGAATTGCTCCATAACATGTCAAATGTGCCAATTTTATTATAAATAACTGTGGGAGTACAACATAAATTAGGAGTGCACCTGGGCTTGCTTAAACCAAGCTACAAGCCCCAGGTAAGTGAATATCAGCTGCCCTAGTGATGTAGAAGGTCTACCACCAAAAGTCTGCGCTGGCCTTTGAAGAAGTGCACTGCTGGCTTAATGGAACTCCTGTTCGTGCCTCCAAACCTTCCCAGAAAATTCCACCAAATTAATCCCGTACTCCTCATGCCAAACCCAGAAAAACTCAGAAAGGGTTTACCCTAGTTTTGACGCTCCAAAATTGACTCCCAAATGCTTGGCCCCTCTCCACTGCCAAAAAATGTCACCTGTAATGGATATTGTGTTTGCTGCTCGTCAAAAGGGCTGGAAACTCTCCACAAATTCCCTCCAATCAGATTCCAAACAATCCCAGCTCCTCAATCCTTCTCACAAGCCTCCCTCACAATCAGCTCCACAAATGACTGCGCAGTCTTGGGCTATGTCACAGGGTTCGCCGAACCTAAAGCTTGAGGTTCGAAATTCGGCGAACCTAAAAAAAAATTTCGAATTCGATCAGGTTCGCCGAACCTGAATGCTGAACCTAATGTCGAACCTAATGCCGAACCTGATACCGAACCTAATCGAACCAAAAGGCGAATTTTATGATTTTTTTTCCATGAAGTTCGATTTTAATAAATTTTATGACTTTTTTAACATAAATTATCATTTCTATATTTAACAAAGTCCATTTTACTAATAAAAATTTGTTATTCATAATTTTTACTAATCAAAATTCGTACTCATAGTTTTATATTTTATTAATTGATTTTGATTTATTTTATTTTATGCCATATATATATATATATATTGAAAAATATATATAGTCGAACCTCATTACGAACCTCATCGGAAAATTCGAATTCGAATTGAACTTAATCGTTGCCGAACTCGAATTCGAACCCGAACCGTGTGACATAGGTCTTGGGTAAGATGATGCAGGCCCAATCACCAAAAATGCGTACTGCTGTGAAAGACACCATCTGCACCTGAAAATCCTCTCCCTTCGCCTGGAATTTGGACAAGAAATTGCCCAACAATAGTATGACTTCTAACTCCGACATTACACTTCACCAAGAACTGCGTGACTCTTGTGAAAATTTCAATCCTAAAAATACTTCTGTAGTGATAGATTTATTTCTCCTACTTATTATTTCTAAGTTATTTACAAAATTCTTCCAATAAATTTCAAAATAGATACTACTGCAACAATCACTCAAGTATATGCAGAGAACAGAACAGTAAGAAATACAAGCATAAGAATCAATCACATAGACACAATTATTTTTGGACAATTGTCCCCAGAAAAACCCAATGCAGGAAAACTAGTGCAGCAGATGAGGGTTTATATATTATTCTTCAGTAATGAAATTCTTTACAAGGAAAAGACTGGGAAAATTCTTTGGAAAACACCTGAGATAAATTCTCACGAATCCTCTGGAGAATTTCAGATTTCTGACACCCAGGAGACTCACAACTCCTTTCTGCATCCCTCTGTGTGTCTCTCTATGCAGAGACGGCATAAGACTGCGTCACCTTGCGTGAGCTCTCTGCGTTGCTGCTCTGTGCTGCCTTCTCCGACCTTTTACATCTTTCTTTCCTCGACCCCCATCACTGCTGATGCCTTCTGCTTCCTTTGCCCTGCAACTATCCCTCTGAAATCGAATTCCTATGGGTTACTGAGTGTATGCCCGACTTGCTTTCCAAATGACCCTTAACCCTTCATTTATAATCTTCTCATTGATGAATCAACGACCCAGATTAGAAGTCTAATCAATGGCTAAGATTAAAACTTGACTTGATCTTCGTTCTCTAGAAGATTCATACTTTGTTTTATTAATACCCATTAATTATTTGTAATATCCCTGTTTAGGGCAGCCTCCCTGTTGAGGGTCCGGTGGGCCTTGACACACTGTCGGGGTCTGCGAGGCTGTTTAGCTGCCGTCCTCGAGATGCTCCGGTGGGCTGTTGAGCTCACCCTTAACACCCTGGGATGCCGCCCTCACTAACAGTTCGAGCTTTTGGTGTAGTGGTTGGGCCTTCGTGGTATCAGAGCCGAGGTCTCGAGGTCGAGACTCGCGGAGCGTGGTGGGCTGTAATATCCCTGTTTAGGGCAGCCTCCCTGTTGAGGGTCCGGTGGGCCTTGACACGCTGTCGGGGTTTGCGAGGCTGTTTGGCTGCCGTCCTCGAGATGCTCCGGTGGGCTGTTGAGCTCACCCTTAACACCCTGGGATGCCGCCCTCACTAACAGTTCGAGCTTTTGGTGTAATGGTTGGGCCTTTGTTGCAGCCAGAGGCTATTATTGATACCAGGGAGAGGCAGCTACGGAGCAGGACGGTCCGGGAGTTCCTGGTGAGGTGGAAGAATTTGCCGGATGAGGATGCCACCTGGGAGAATGAGAAGATTCTGCAGCATCCATCACTTCAGTTGCTTGAGGACAAGCAACATTCTGCCGGGGGAGACTGTAATATTCCTAATTAGCACCGCTAATTGGAATATTTGATTTTTGTATAGTTTTGCCGACTATAGTTTATTAGTAAATAAAAGTGAGAAAAGGGGCTAACTCACTTAAATAAAATAAAGTGTCTCCCTAGTTGGTGCAACGTTATAACTTAAGGGGGAGCCTTGGGGGTCCACACCACGTAGGAGTGGGGGCTCACGTAGCCTCTAGGAGCATCTGCGCAGTCTTATGAGGAGCACGTGGAGAGAGAGGGACCACGTTAGGGTTTTGGAGGAGGGCCAGCGTTATAAAAGGTGGGAGAGCCATCTCATTTGGCATTCTTGTTGTTGATGATATTTGAGCTAGACTTTTGTCTTCTTGAGCACGCTGGCTGTTTAGCATGTCTGCAGCACTATTTAGTGCATTGAGTGTCTCCGATCGGAGATCTCGCCCTTAGCCCCGGGGGGCTTCGAGTGCCTGCTCGGGCAAGGTTTTTCCTTCAGTCTTTTGTGGGAGATTTGGTTGCTGGTTTGTGGAGGAGCTGGGCTTCTTTTGGTGACTGCGCAGTCCTTGGGAGAGAGGACGCAGTTCCTGATTGGAGGTGTTCTGGTGAGGGGTTTTCTGCAGGAGTTTCAGTGAGATTCGGTGTGGAGGCTCAGTGTTTACCAGTTGGAGATTTTCCAGGGAGTTTGTGGCTTCATCTCAGCATATTTCATTTGGCATCTGCGCTGGGCCTGGAGGGACAACGTTTTTCCTTGAGGAGGGTTTCTGGGGTGATTTTCGGAGGTGACCCATTTTGGTTATGGTTTCTGGGTTTGGACCGGGTTGGTGAGTACAGGTGATCTGCAGATTTTCAGCCCATTCCGGCAAGGGGATCAGCCCCTAGTTTCAGTTCATTTCCGTAGCAGCAGCAGTTTACGACAGTTTCCTAGCAGCGGGGACGCAGTCTCTTGTAGCAGCCATTTCCTGTATTTCTGAGAGAGTTCTTCACTTGCCTCGAGCAAGAATAGGTGCTTTCATTCTGATTATACATTGTATCTCATTATATTCTCAGATTAATAAAATGGCTTAGCATTCCCGGCATTTTGTGTGTATTTGCTTTATGTTCTATTTCCGGCATTTTCTGTATTGTTGTATGCTTGTATAGCTGTTTATTTCCCATTCGGGATATTACAGTGGTATCAAAGCATAGATCTGGCTCAGCCTGTGGAGCTAGCAGTCTATGAGGCCGAGGGATAGACCCCATATCTGTTACCGGGGTAAGAAATACAGAGACGTTGAGCGTAGGTTGGAGAACACCTACGGAGAGGGGGACTGTGTTCGAGTGGTGGACACAGATCAGGAGCAGCCCGAGATATACAGAGATCAGGAGCAGCCTGAGACAGATTCAGAGCAGGAGCAGCCTGTGGGGGACGCAGAGCAGCAGGGTCCTATGGCAGACGAGGAGGATGCGAGGAGATTTAGAGAGGCGCTCCTCCAACACATGCAGGATGTGTCACGGAGACTCACTGCGCTGGAGGTTAGGCAGCGGGAAACCCCAAGGGGTTTTCAGATCGGTGAGGGATCAGGCACGTCACACCATATGCCGGAGCGTGATGCTATCGCCATCATGGCATTGCATGCACCCACGCGATCCACTATGCCCACTTTCCTAGCAGAGGACAAAGGGGCAGAAGCATAGCGGGAGCCGGAGGTTGACCCTGGCCAGATGGACGCCTACATTGCAGAGTACCTGGCACGCGGGCCGGCGATCAGAGATCTTATCTCATTTAGAGATTATGTTCAGCTCCAGCGTGATGGTAGACCCCGTGATCATCACAGGGGACACAGACATCATCATGATGACCACCGCGCAGCTAGCAGATTTCATTTGCCCATGTTTGATGGTTCATCAAACAGTTCAGCAAGGTCTTGGGTAGAAAAGTTGGACATCTATTTCCAGCTTAATCAGATGTCACAGTCAGAGGCCATTAAGGTGGCAACATTACATCTGGATGGTGAAGCCCAGGATTGGTGGTTTCATGGGATGACTACACTCGGGCATTCTACAGTGGGGACATATGCCGAGTTTACTCGGAGGGTGATAGAGCGTTTTGACAGGAGGGATCCGGAGCAGCACTTCGTTGAGCTGACAAAGCTCAAGCAGACCGGGAGTCCTGAGACTTACATTTCAGATTTCTTGAGGGTTTCAGTGATGGTGCCAGATCTATCCGCAGGATGGATGGTCTACATGTTTATGGAGGGATTAGCAGAGCCACTTCATGGCCTAGTTAGGTCGACTAGACCAGCTACACTCCAGGAGGCTATCAGCAGGACCCGAGACTTACAAGATGTCTTACCCAGGACTCGGACACCTTATCCTCAGAGACAGGATTTCCAGCCTAAGGGGAAGGACGTGAGGATTCCGCCTCCCAAGGGGAATCCCGGACGGGTACAGGTTGATGATGAGGCCAGGAGGGAGATGAAGAAGAAGCGGTTGTGCTTCACCTGCTAGGAGCCATGGGCACCGGGACATAGATGTGCTGCAGGGAAAGCACATTTCATTGAGGTCTTCTCCGAGAGCAGCGGGGAAGAGGATGAGGAGGATGATGTGGAGACAGGAGATAGTTGTGCAGTGCAGGGTACCTTACCACCTCCACCACCAGCAGTAGGTGGTGCATCATTTGCACCTACTGGAGGAGCTCTAGCAGCATTGCGGGGAGTTCCCAAGTACTTGACGCTGCGCGTACGAGGGACAGTGCGTGGCCAGCGTGTCTCAGTCTTGGTCGACAGTGGGGCAACCCACAACTTTATCGATGCCTCGATGGTTGAGCGGAGAGGTATACAGACTGAGAGTTTTGATGGGTTTTCAGTTTTGGTCCCAGGAGATCAGACCATGGTATGTGCACGATATGTTCCCGAGTTATCAGTGACGATGGGCACCTATACATTGACCGATCATTTTTTCGTGGTCGATATTCCGGACACCAACATGATATTGGGTGTTCAGTGGCTTATTACTCTAGGGAAGGTCACGACAGATTGGAAGGCCCTAGAGATGGAGTGGGATGACCCCAAGACGGGGAGGCATGAGAAGATACAGGGACAGCACACATACCCGCCTCAGACTGTGTCGGCACATAGGATGGAGGCAACCTTCCGTAAGGGAGACAAAGAGTGGGCAGTAGAGCTGCGAGCATCGGAGGCAGCGACTACAGGACAGGCAGTGCACCCAGAGGTACAGACCATCCTTGACAGATATGCCATAGTATTCGGGGATATTCCGCCAAGACAGCCACCGGATCGGGGATTTGAGCATACCATTGAGCTGGAGCAGGGGATACAGGCAGTGATCACCACACCTTATAGGCATCCCAAGGCCTATCGGGATGAGATTGAGCGTGCTATTCAGGAGTTGCTGGCCCTTGGACACATTCGGCCGAGCACGAGTCCTTTCGCTTCTTCCGTGGTGTTGGTGAAGAAGAAGGACGGCACATTGCGGATGTGCATTGATTACAGGGCTCTGAACAAGAAGACCCTGAAGAACAGGTACCCCATTCCCAGGATCGATGAGTTGAGAGGAGCACGGTTCTTCTCAAAGATTGATTTGAGATCTGGGTACCATCAGATTCGCGTGAGGGAACAGGACATTCCCAAGACCGCCTTCCGGTGTCATTATGGGCACTTTGAGTTTTTGGTTATGCCTTTTGGGCTGACCAATGCACCGGCCACCTTTTAGTCGTGCATGAATCATATCTTCCGCAGTCATTTGAGGAAGTTTGTGTTGGTCTTCTTCGATGACATACTCATATACAGCAGGACTTGGGAGGAGCATCTCCAACATATTGAGACAGTATTGCGCATCTTGGAGGAGCAGCAGTTCTATGCCAAGCTTTCCAAATGTGAGTTTGGATTGACAGAGATGTTGTACTTAGGGCATATCATAGGAGTGGACGGAGTGAGAGTCCACGAGGAGAAGATCAGGGCCATCAGAGATTGGCCAGAGCCGAGGAACGTGACTGAGCTTCGAGGGTTTATTGGCATTTGCACTTACTACAGGAAGTTCGTCAAGGGTTTCTCACAGCTTGCTGAACCCCTCACAGATTTGACGAGGAAGGGGGCATTCAGTTGGACGGATACAGCACAGCGAGCCTTTGATAGGCTCAAGGAGGTGATGAGCAGCTGCCCCGTGCTTGCATTGCCGGATTTCATGCAGCCTTTTGTATTGGAGTGCGATGCGTCAGGAGAGGGGATTGGCGCTGTATTGATGCAGGGTGGACACCCTATAGCTTTTGAGAGCCGGAAGTTCCTTCCGCATGAGAGGTTGTATTCCATATACGACAAGGAGATGTTGGCCATCATGCATGCATTGGCCAAATACCGGCAGTATTTAGTGGGCAGTAGATTCAGGGTGAGATCCGATCACAACAGTCTCAGGTTCTTTCTGGAGCAGAAGCAGTTGCAGGAGAGGCAGCAGAAGTGGATCAGTAAGATCCAAGCCTATGACTTTGACATTGAGTACGTCAAAGGCAAGAATAACGTGGTAGCAGATGCCCTTTCACGTAGACCGGCCACGTTATCTCTTATGAGCTTGGACTCGGATTGGAGGGCTCTACTGTTGGTGGAGTACTCTAAGGATAGGTTTGCATGTGAGGTACTGGATGGGCAGGTAGCAGATGACAGGTACAGGGTGGTCGATGAGATCATCTATTACAGGGATAGGATCTTCTTGACTGAGGGATCTCAGCTTAAGAAGAAGATACTCCATGCATCACATGATTCACCGTTGACTGGCCACCAAGGGTTTACCAAAACCTATCGGGCTATCAGAGAGAGATTCTCATGGAAGGGCCTCAAGGAGGATGTACTCCAGCATGTCAGGGAGTGCGATGTTTGTCAGAGAAACAAGGGAGAGAGGAGCCATTCGGCAGGGTTGTTGCAGCCTCTTCCCATTCCAGAGGGGAAATGGGAGAGCATATCGATGGACTTCATCACAGGGTTGCCCATGGTGCAGGGCAAGGACTGCATCTTTGTCGTCGTTGACCGACTGACGAAGTATGCTCATTTTTTCGCCATATCCGCACACCACACAACAGCACAGGTGGCCGAGCTGTTCTTCAGGGAGATTTTCAGGTTGCATGGTCTACCTAAGACCATTATCAGTGACAGGGACAGCCGCTTCATGGGCGGGTTCTGGCAGGAGCTTTTCCGGCTAGTGGGGACAGAGTTGATACCGAGCACTAGTTATCACCCACAGACGGATGGAAAGACAGAGATAGTTAACAAGTGGCTAGAGGGCTACTTGCGTAACTATGTCAGCGGGCAGCAGCGAGCATTGCTGAAGTGGCTGCATCTGGGAGAGTATTGCTACAACACGACACATCACATGACTATTGGTATGTCACCCTTCTATGCTTTGTATGGGTATCATCCTTTATCTTTTGCTGACGTGATGTTTGGTGCTAGCAAGGCTCCGAGAGCCAAGATTTGGATCCAAGAGAGTCAGGATATCCTCCGAGCTCTCAAGGATAACATGGCCACAACGCAGAATCAGCAGAAGCTGTATGCTGATAGGGGTCGGGTGGAGAGACAGTTTGAGGTAGGGGACTTGGTCTACCTACGATTACAGCCATACCGACAGTCATCACTCAAGAAGAAGGGGGCTGAGAAGCTTAAGCCCCGCTTTTATGGACCATACAGGGTGATACGCAGGATTGGACAGGTTGCATATGAGTTGGAGCTGCCCCAAGGCAGCAAGATTCATAACAGTTTTCACGTATCATGCATGAAGAAGGCATTGGGACAGCAGGTGACAGTCACGGATGAGCTACCACCTACGGATGATGAGGGGCATCTGGTGTTGCAGCCAGAGGCTATTATTGATACCAGGGAGAGGCAGCTACGGAGCAGGACAGTCCGGGAGTTCCTGGTGAGGTGGAAGAATTTGCCGGATGAGGATGCCACCTGGGAGAATGAGAAGATTCTGCAGCATCCATCACTTCAGTTGCTTGAGGATAAGCAACATTCTGCCGGGGGAGACTGTAATATTCCTAATTAGCACCGCTAATTGGAATATTTGATTTTTGTATAGTTTTGCCGACTATAGTTTATTAGTAAATAAAAGTGAGAAAAGGGGCTAACTCACTTAAATAAAATAAAGTGTCTCCCTAGTTGGTGCAACGTTATAACTTAAAGGGGGAGCCTTGGGGGTCCACACCACGTAGGAGAGGGGGCTCACGTAGCCTCTAGGAGCATCTGCGCAGTCTTATGAGGAGCACGTGGAGAGAGAGGGACCACGTTAGGGTTTTGGAGGAGGGCCAGCGTTATAAAAGGTGGGAGAGACATCTCATTTGGCATTCTTGTTGTTGATGATATTTGAGCTAGACTTTTGTCTTCTTGAGCACGCTGGCTGTTTAGCCTGTCTACAGCACTGTTTAGTGCATTGAGTGTCTCCAATCGGAGATCTCGCCCTTAGCCCCGAGGGACTTCGAGTGCCTGCTCGGGAAAGGTTTTTCCTTCAGTCTTTTGTGGGAGATTTGGTTGCTGGTTTGTGGAGGAGCTGGGCTTCTTTTGGTGACTGCGCAGTCCTTAGGAGAGAGGACGCAGTTCCTGATTGGAGGTGTTCTGGTGAGGGGTTTTCTGCAGGAGTTTCAGTGAGATTCGGTGTGGAGGCTCAGTGTTTACCAGTTGGAGATTTTCCGGGGAGTTTGTGGCTTCATCTCAGCATATTTCATTTGGCATCTGTGCTGGGCCTGGAGGGACAGCGTTTTTCCTTGAGGAGGGTTTCTGGGGTGATTTTCGGAGGTGACCTATTTTGGTTATGGTTTCTGGGTTTGGACCGGGTTGGTGAGTACAGGTGATCTGCAGATTTTCAGCCCATTCCGACAAGGGGATCAGCCCCTAGTTTCAGTTCATTTTCGCAGCAGCAGCAGTTTACGACAGTTTCCTAGCAGCTGGGACGCAGTCTCTTGTAGCAGCCATTTCCTTTATTTCTGAGAGAGTTCTTCACTTGCCTCGAGCAAGAATAGGTGCTTTCATTCTGATTATCCATTGTATCTCATTATATTCTCAGATTAATAAAATGGCTTAGCATTCTCGGCATTTTGTGTGTATTTGCTTTATGTTCTATTTTCGGCATTTTCTGTATTGTTGTATGCTTGTATAGCTGTTTATTTCCCATTCGGGATATTACATTATTTAATTTCCCTAAGTTTAGATTTAGGGTCTCCATTAAAATAATTAATTATTTTAATAAAACATGATCTGAGTGGAATTTCCACAAACGGTTTCTGGGTTCTTTGGAATACTGATGTCCAAGCCTCCTTACAAAATTTGAGACTTGGAACACTTTCCGATGCTACAAAAATCAACACTCCCTCTTAGCAAGGAAAGTGTTCAAGCAATATTCTTCCTGCATGCTGCTTTGTCTTGAAGCATCCTCTGCGCTGCTGATGCCCTTTGTACTACTGCCCATGACACTGTCACTGTCACTGCCTCATCTATACTGCAGCTCTCTCTGAATCTTGAGCCTATCCATTCCTGCTACTGAAATGGATTCTTGATCATTTCCATCTTTTCTCTGAAATAGACAAAATTTTTCGTCCCCAGAGCTTTCATGAGCATATTCACCACTTGTTCTCATGTTGGAGTGTACTGCAATTGTACAGCTCCCCGTTGGACATAGTCTCTAATGAAATGACACCTGATGTCAATGTACTTCGACCGATCATGAAACACAAGATTTTTCAGAGAGCTTGATGCAACTCTGATTATCACATAGAATGTTGGTCACCTCCATCTTTTCCTTGAGTAAGTTCACAAGAAATTTTCGAAGCCATATGGCCTCACACGAAGCCGTGCTTGTTGCCATATATTCTGACTCTGCTGAGCTCAAAGCCACATATTTCTGTTTCCTGCTGCACCAAGAGGTCATTCCTGATTCAACACTGAAATGTCACCCACTAGTACTTTTCCGATCTACTGGGCTCCCAACTCAATTTGCGTCAGTGACCCACTCAACCTGATGTCATTTCCTCGGGTGTTTTTTCAGTCTAAGCTCGACTGTTCCCTGTAGATATCTGAGAACATGTTTGGCCGCTGCCTAATGAGCCCTCCTCGGTTCCACCATGAACTGACTGAGAGTATCGACAACATAATAGATGTTTGGCCTCGTGTTGACTAGATACATCAGAGATCCTTTGAGCTGCCTATACAAGGTAGGATCAACCTCATCATCTTCGGACATGTCAAGTTTTTTCCAGTTGGTAATCATTGGAGTAGCCATGGGTCTACAATCCTCCATCTGAAACCTCTTCAGAATTTCTATAATATACCTTCCTTGAGCAAGGAAGATCTCATCCTTCTGCTGCCAAACTTCCAACCCCAGAAAATAATGCATCAGCCCTAGATCCTTCATGTCAAATTCTATAGCTAAATTCTCCTTGCAGTCCTTGATGAGCCTAGATGATCCTGTCAGAAATAGATCAGCTACATACAACACCAGTATCAGAGGCTCATCCCCTACTCTTAGATAGTAGAGATTTGGATCTGCATCATTCTTGACAAATCCCATCTTCCGCAAGTAGCTGTCAATTTGACCATACCAAGCTCTAGGGGCTTGCTTTAGTCCATACAAGGCCTTCGTGAGCTTGCACACATGAGTTTTCTGCTCATGCATCCCAAAGCCCTCTCGTTGTTCAATATATACTTCTTCTTCTATCACCCCATTCAAGAATGCAGTCTTGACCTCCATCTTGTGAATCTCCCATCCCATCTGCGCATCAAGGGATATCACTGATTTAAGAGAAGTATATCGGGCTACTGGGGCGAAGGTCTCTTCATGGTCTATCCCTTCCTTCTGAGCGTACCCCTTACCCACAAACCTAGCTTTAAATTTCTTGATACTGCCATTTGCAGCGTATTTGATATTGTAGATCCATCTCGAACCCACAACTGATCTGTCTTGAGGCCTAGGAACCATTTCCCAGACATCATTTGTTATGATGGAGCTATATTCTTCCATCATCGCATCTACCCATACCTGATGCTGAGCTGCCTCCTGAAAACTAGAGGATTCCCCAACTTGGGCTCCCAAGGGTTAGTACCTTTCAAGTTGCCTGTGTTGCTTCTTCTCATTTTTGGGGGCTTCGACAAACTCCTCTACGTCCCTCAAAATTTGTCGTAATTCCCTGCTCGTCCTACCACTAGTAGTGGGTGGGTCTACCTGCTCTCCTTCCTGCAACTCCTCGGGAGATGTATCCCTTGGATCCCCATGCCTTGGAGAGGCACTCATATTACCCTTCGCAGGTCATTGTGGTTGGACCAACAAATCCTCTTCAGACTGCATAGCAGAACGCATCTCCCAAGATTTCCTGAAGGCCCTTTCCTCCATGAACTTCACATCCCGCCGTACCACAATCTTCCTACTCTCAGGAATGTAGATGTGGTAAGCCTTTGCATTCTCGCTATATCCCACCAGATATCTCTTTTCCGCAGTCTTATCTAGTTTCTTCCTCTTCTCTTAGGGCACATGGCAGTATCCCGCATAGCCAAAGATCCTAAAGTGGCTCACCTCTGGTTTCTTGCCAGTGAAGAAACTTTCTGGAGTGATCTTACCCAATGCACTGTGAGGAATCTTGTTCTGTACATAGATAGTTGTATTACAAGCTTTAGCCCACAGGAATTTGGGCATGTCTTGATTATACAAGGTTGCCCTTGCAGCCTCGACAATAATTTCTCTCTACAATTCCATTCTGCTCCAGATTATATGGAGCAGTCCACTCTCTTATGATGCCTTCCCTTATGCAGAACTCTGTGAAGTCTTTATCGATGTATTCTCCACCATTGTTTGATCGCAGTGTCTTTATCCGCTTTCTTGTCAAATTCTCTACCAAAGCTTTAAAGTCCTTGAATCGATCAAAGACTTCGTACTTGGTCTTTAGAAAGTAGATCTAAGTCTTCCTGGAATGGTCACAATAACGGTGACGAAATATTTGGCACCACTGAGAGCTCTAGTATGTTGACATTTTTTATAGTTGATGTAGCATCGGGTGTGCTCTAGCCCTGAAATTTTGTGGAGGGGCTAGGACACACTTGAACTCCAAAACCCAGAAAGTGTTTTGCGAAATTTCAGCTGGTGTTCAAGTTATTCAAATAATTAATTATTTTAATGTATTTCCTAAGTCTAAACTTAGGAAAATTAAATAATTAAAGTGAATTAATTAACACGTGCTGAAATGTTCTAAAAGACACGGATCAAGCAGTCTTTTAATCTCAGCCGTTGATGAGTGTTTTAATCTCGCTCGTTGAAGGGTTCAACAAAAAAGTATAAGAGAAAGGCTTGAGGGTCAGTTGGAGACACACATACAGTTGCAGAGTTGAGAAATAGATCTGGAATTCTAGGGCGGGTTTGCTAAGAATATTTAGAGGAATTTTCTGCAGCGAGGGCTGGTATTGGCTAAGGGGATGATCTGATCCCAGAGCCAAGAGTCAGTAAGAGGCAGAGGAACAACAACAAGGACAATGCAGAGAAGTAGAGCAGTAGCTATGCAGGTGCTGCGTAGCCGCTACGCAAGACAGTGTAGAGGCTCCAGGAGGCTTCAGAAATTACTCAGAGGGTCTCCAAGGCCAGCGCAAGGTCTGCGCCACCCTCTCAAGGGTTACGCAGTCCCTCTCTGGGCAGCGCAATGGCATTCTAAGGCTAGTAGGGCTGACGCTGGGGCTTCAGGGGCAGTGCTGGGGTTTCTAAGGCCAGATCCGAGCTGAGTCTTGTAAATCCCGTTTGAGGGTGTGGATCAGTCAGATATTTGGCAGTAGAACAATAGGTTAGCTGCAGATTTGATTTCTTTTATTCTCTGTCGGGTTTTCCAGATCTGGAACCTAGATTTACTGTACTCAGAATCTACTTAATAAAATAAACCCTCATATCTACTGCACCGATTTTCCCGCTTTGGGTTTTTCTGGGGACTTATGTCCAAAAATCCATGTGTCACTTTGTTGGATGATATTATTTAGTAAATGATCTGCATGTGTAGGTTGTAGTTGTGTTTATTTTGGTATTTTTCTGAATCTAATTTCTGAAAATAACTTGTACCAATTTAAATCAACTAGGAGAAATAAACCATGATATTGCAGTAGAATTTTCACATGGTATCAGAGCGATAGCAGATCAAGCTGAATCCCCAACAATCAGCTAGGTGGCAAAAGGTGGCAAAAAAAGTAGCAGATTCAGAAAGGGCATCTTGACAGTAGGAGAATGCAAATCCAGAAGAGGACAATGCTGAAGCTACAGAAGGCCGTCAGGCTTACGCAGACCCTTCCCAGGGCAGCGTAGGGACTGTGTCACCCAGTCTGAGGTTACGCAGTCGACTTCTGAGTAGCACTGAGGTGACACTGGGCCAGTCATTGAGACGCAGTCTAGTCATTTGTCCAGTTGCAGAAGAGTTTCACCAAGATCTGGAAGCAGTGCTTCAGATCTTCAGCAGTGCTGGTGTGGTGGAGATTCTGCAGGTGCAAATTGTGCCTAGCTATGTCAACAAAGGCGGGAGGAAGACAGGTACTTAGCAGATCTGAGCCAAACAGATCTGAGATACGATCAGCAGGATCAGAGAGTGCTGACCGATTCTGTTTGGGTGAAAGATTTCCAGGAGGGAAATCAGTCTTCAGCAGAAGCAATTACTAGAGGGTTTCTAGTCACCAAGAAACCCAGATCCAGAGGGAGAAGAAGTAATGTTTTTGTCAGATCTGAGCAAGATGGCTCAATATGGACTGAGGGATCAAGATAGATTGGAAGACATGTCCAACTATGTTATCTGGAGGGCCAGAATCCTTTCAGTTATGGATGAGTATCGTCTCAAAGATCATGCAAAGAAGGTTCTTGCTGTACACACCGATGCAGATCCTCTGAAGAAGTATGAAAAAAATGAAGCGCGGACTAAGCGTTTGATCATAGATGGAGTCAAGGACCACGTTATTCCTCATATTGCTGGAAAGACTACATCAAATGACATGTGGATAGCCTTGGACATGATGTACCAAGGAGGCTCCGTCCAAAGAAGAATGCTTCTGGAGAACCAGATGCAGTTATTCCAAATGATGAAGGGTGAAGAGATAGATCCATTCCTCTTACAGGCTTCAAGCTATCCGAGGTCAGTTGGTTGGCATAGGTGCTACTCCAAATGAGGGGTTGTTAGCCTGTTAGTGAGGACTACCCTGAATGCAGTCTCGAAATATTGGGAAACTTTTGTCTAGAGCATTCTGGGAAGGGCAGTGTTACCATCATATGCTGACATGTGGGCTATCCTCCGCCAAGAGGAGATCAGGAGGTCACCAAGAGACAGAATATCAGTGGTGGAAGCGGAAAAGCTAAAGTCGAAGAGGAGGAGGATGATGCAGCCCTTGCATCAAGGGAAATAAGTAGCAAGGGAAGAAGAAGAAAGACCTTTCCAAGGTCTGGTGCTTTAATTGTGGTGATCTTGGACATTTTGCTAGCAGTTTTCCTAAGAAGAAGGACAAAGGATCTTCTGATTCCAAGGCTGCAGTAGCAAAGGATGATGGCTCTGATGATGATGCAACCATGAGTGCTCATGTGCTTCAAGAAAAGAGGTGTGATGACATGGATCTGTAGAGCATCTACAGACAGATTGGCAGGATCCTTGAGTCAGCCCTACTCTTGGATCACATACGAACTACGGGAGCCTTAAGACGGTAGCAGGATGAGTTGGGAGATGGTTGCAGAAGGTCACATTGAAGTGGAAGAGGGAGCTGAAGAGGGAGCAACGTAATGCAGAGGCAGCAACAGCGTGAAGGCAACAACGCAGAGGGGTTGATGGGACTTCATCAGCACAGAGCGACTGTGCCCACGTAGTGTAGTATTGCAGCATAACATTGCCTCCAGGAGGACAACGTAAATCAACATCTAGGGAGCTTCAGTGATGGAAGGCAACCTGACTTATCTGTCAAACAGTTGGGCAAAAGTCTTTCAGTTGCTTACTTCTCAGCAACTGAGTTGCAGTGCAACAGTTAGCAGTGGCAGTGCTATGGGTAGCATGATGCAGTAATTTGAGAGGGAGCTGCAGAACAGATGTGGCAGTGTCAGTGGTAGTGGTATGGGCAGCAGTACAGAGAGCAGCAGTGCAGTGGATGGAGGGCAACAGGCCAAGCATCAACAACACATAATCCAACTTCAAGATCTTGCAGTGCATGGTGTGGATGCATTGCTAGAGCACACTCCGTGCAAAGAGGGAGTGTTGAGATTTTGTATAGTTGGTGTAGCCTTGGGTGTGCTCTAGCCCTGAAATTTTGTGGGGGGGCTAGGACACACTTGAACTCCAAAACGCAAAAAGTGTTTTGTGAAATTTCAGTTGGTGTTCAAGTTATTCAAATAATTAATTATTTTAATGTATTTTCTAAGTCTTAACTTAGGAAAATTAAATAATTAAATTGAATTAATTAACACATGTGCTGAAATGTTCTAAAAGACACAGATCAAGCAGTCTTTTAATCTCAACCGTTGATGAGTGTTTTAATCTCGGTTGTTGAAGGGTTCAACGAAAAAGTATAAGAGAAAGGCTTGAGGGTCAGTTGGAGACACACACAGTTGCAGAGCTAAGAAATAGATCTGGAATTCTATGGCGGATTTGCTAAGAATTTTTGGAGGAATTTTTTGCAGTGAGGGATAGTATTGGCTAAGGGGATGATCTGATCCCCGAGTCAAGAGTCAGTAAGAGGTAGAGGAGCAGCAACAAGGACAACGCAGAGAAGCAACAACAGCTACGCAAGACAATGCAGAGGCTCCAGGAGGCTTCAAAAATTACTCAAAGGGTCTCCAAGGCCAGCGCAAGGCCTGCGTCACCCTCTCAAGGGTTACACAGTCCCTCTCTGGGAAACACAATGGCATTCTGAGGCTAGCAGGGCTGACGCTGGGGCTTCAGGGGCAGCACTGGGGTTTCTAGGGCTAGATCCAAGCCGAGTCTTGTAAATCCCGTTTGAGGGTGTGGATCAGTCAGATATTTGGCAGTAGAACAACAGGTTAACTGTAGATTTGATTTCTTTTTATTCTCTGTCAGGTCTTCCAGATCTGGAACCCAAATTTACTATACTCAGAATCTACTTAATAAAATAAATCCTCATATCTACTGCACCGGTTTTCCCGCTTTGGGTTTTTCTAGGGACTTATGTCCAAAAATCCATGTGTCACTTTGGTGGATGAGCGTATTATTCAGTAAATAATCTGCATGTGTAGGGTGTAGTTGTGTTTATTTCGGTATTTTCTGAATCTAATTTCTGAAAATAACTTGTATTAATTTAAATCAAGTAGGAGAAATAAACCATGATACTGCAGTAGAATTTTCACTTAGTGGACATTGGTCCACAGATGTCCGAGCGTATTAAGCCCAATACACTCTTAGCCCTATTGCTGCTTCTATGGTACGCTGCCTTGGCATACTTCTCCAATACGCATGCTCTGCAGACATCGTTTCACTTGGTGCTCAGTTCTGGAACTCCCATAACAGTCTTCTTGAGAATTCTTAACGGCCCATGGTGTAAGTGCCCCATTCTCTTGTGCCATAGTTCATTGAAATCCTTTTCATCAGTGCTGCCTATTAGCGTCATTGGGGATTTGAGTTGTAACTTGTAGAGTTTATTGCTCCTGACTCCGATTTGTGCTTTCTTCTTCCAACTTGGGTGTTTGACGTATACTCTTGTGCCAATGAAGTACACGTCATAACCTCTGTTTTGAAGCTCCAACACAAAGAGTAAGTTAATCCCCAAACCAGGCACATGCAGCACATTGGTAGCCCGAAGCTTATTACCAGCTTTTGTTTGAAACTCCATGGTACTTCTTCCAACAGGTGTACATTTCGCCTTATTTCCCATGGTGATTTTAAAATTCATCTGCTCTTCTGGGTAGCTTGAGAAACATTCTCGTACTCCCGTCATGTGAGCAGAAGCCCCACTGTTAATATACCAGATCTTAGGAGAAGTAGAGCTTGACCCACAAGCAATCTTCTTCCAATCTAGATGCCAGAACAGAAACATCATGATCCATCTGCTCTTTCATGCTTTCCCTCTTCTCTGGAGAACTGCGTGAACCCTTCCGAGTTGCTGCTACAACAAAGTCTGATCTTCGTTCCATCGTCGGTTCTCTACTTCTGTTACTCATCTAAGCACTGATACCAGGTGAAAATTTCAATCGTGAAAATACTTCTACAGTGATAGATTTATTTTTCCTACCTGTTATTTCCAATAAGTTATTTACAGAATTCTTCCAGTAAATTTCGAAATAAATACTACTGCAACAATCACTCGAGTAGATGTAGAGAACAAAATAGTAAGAAATACAAGCATAAGAATCAATGACGCAGACAAAATTATTTTTGGACAATTGTCCCCGGAAAAACATGCGGGAAAACCAGTGCAACAGATGAGGGTTTATATATTATTCTTCAGCAATGAAATTCTTTACAAGGAAAAGACTGGAAAACTTCTTTGGAAAATACCTGAGATAAATTCTCACGAACCCTCTGGAGAATTTTTGACACCCGAGAGACTTACAACTCCTCTCTATGCCCCTCTACGCGTTTCTCTGCACAGAGCCTGTGTGAGACTGCGTCACCCTGCGTGAGATTTTTGCGCTGCTGCTCTGTGCTGCCTTCTTTGGCCTTCTATGTCCTTTCCTCGATCCATGTCACTGTTGACGTCCTTTGCTTCCTCTGCCCTGCAACTCTCCCTCTGAAATTGAATTCTATTCCTTCTGAATCGACTTCCTTCGGGTTACTGAGTGTATGCTCGGCTTGCTTTCCAAATGACCCTCAAGCCTTCTTTCATAATCATCTCATTGATGAATCAACGACCGAGATTAGAAGTCTAATCAATGGCTAAGATTAAAACTTTACTTGGTCTTCGTTCTCTAGAAGATTCACACTTTGTTTTATTAATACCCATTAATTATTTAATTTCCCTAAGTTTAGACTTCGGGTCTCCATTAAAATAATTAATTATTTTAATAAAACATGAACCGAGTGGAATTTTCACAAAGAGTTTCTGGTTTCTTTGGAATACTGATGTCCAAGCCTCCTTACAAAATTTGAGACTTGGAACACTTTCCGAGGCTACAAAATTCAACAACCCCTTCCCTACGTCCCAACTGAGCCAAAAATTCATGATATCTACATGGTATCTCTCCCTAGCCTCCAAAGATGGATGAAGTTGCCTTCCTCGAGTGGCACTCGAAGTCCGCCGAAGAGAGGTTGAATGTATGTAACAATCTAGGTAAGCCTATCATTTTGGTGAAAGCTTCATTCTAGGAGGTTTTTCGCCTCACGATTCACCCCAAAGCTAGGGTGGAATTCTTTGTCAAAGTCTTAGGTGAGTTCTAGTGTTTTAGTCGAGTCTTATGTAAAAGTGATTGGGAATACTTTAAGTTAGTTGGATAAATTATTTTATTACAAATCACTTGGTCTACTAGATCATATTGTGTCGCAGAATTGGGTGTGTAATTTGAGGGTCTAAGACGAATGGGTATTCCCACTTTGAGGGTTAATTTATAAAAATATCAAAGTAACAAAAATCGCGATTTTATCGCGCGAGTTTTTCAAGCGGCCGATTTAATCGGCGATTTTTTGAACGATTTTTTGAAAAAATCGTTATCGCGATAAAATCGCGATTTTTTCGAAAAAATCGCGAGTCGATCAATAAAAATCGTGGCAGCGTCGGACAACGACTTTATAATGCGATTTTTGGTTTTTTGTTTGTCATTTTTAGTTGGACAGACTTGTTTATGAGAGCCAAGGAGGGAAGGAGGAGAGCCAAGGAGGGAGATACGTGATTTACAAGCCCAAGATTGGACAAAAGTGAAGAATTTCTTGCAATCCAAGCGAACAAAAATCGAATTTGGACCAAGTGTTTCCAGCAAAACGTTTTTCCAGGTATGGGCATCAAATTTGACCATTTTTTTTTGTTTTTTTCTTGTTCTTCCATGGGTTTCTATTACCCATGTATTTTTCATCATTTGTGATTGCATTTGGTTGTGTTTTTTTTGTTTGTTTTTGTTTTATTGAGAGGAGAGGGTTTATTTTGGTCAAAAATGCAAAAAATTGTTTGTTAAATTTTGTTTTTTATATTTCTTCTTGTGCTCTTAGTTTCTTCCCATTATTTTTGCTTGTGTTTCAACATGCATTTTTTCCCATTATTTTTGGATTGAGTTGAGGGTTTTTTTTGTGAAAAAAATCAAAATGTTGTATGTAAAATTGTAATTTTTTTATTTTATTTTTTAACTGGCAATTTTTCTTGTGCCCTAGGTTCAAATTTCAACATTCAAAGTTCAAACTTCAAAGTTTCCAACATGCCAAGGAAATTAGATCCTTTATGGGAATTTGGTGAACCTGATGGGGGTTTTGACCGATCAAACTTGTCTTGCAAATTATGTGGTCAACACATGACAGGGGGGATATACAGGTCGAAATACCACTTGGCACAAATTCCTGGGCATGAAGTAGGCCCTTGCAAAAACACCAATCCAGAAATAATCAAAAGAGCCATGAACTCATTGGGAGAAATAGAAACCACTAAACTCAGCAAAACAGCTCTGAAAAGTCAAATATCAGGGTTTGGAGTTGAGCGTGAGAGTGGTAGTGGCTCTTCAGCATCAGCCTCTTCTACAGGCAGCCCCGTAGCTGCTGCCTCATTTTTTGTTCCTAGAACCACTCCCGGGGCACAACCATCTATCTCCTCCTTTCTTAAAAGAAAGGAGAAGGAAGAAGCTGATAAGTTGTTGGGCAAACTGTTTCTTTGGAGTGATATTCCTTTCAGTATTGCCAGGACCAATCCATTTTATCAGTCTGCGATTGATGCTATCGCTGTTGTTGGCCCAGGATACAAAGCCCCTTCAGAGAATGACCTTAAAGGGCGCATTCTGCAAAATGAGAAAGCTGACTGCACCAAGAGATTGGAAGAGTTAAGGGCATCATGGGAAGTCACAGGATGCACTGTGATGTCAAATGGTTGGACTGATCAAAAGGGTAGGACCCTTATTAACTTCTTGGTCAGTTGTCCCAAGGGGACAATGTTTATGAAATCTGTTGATGCATCTGCACATGTCAAAGATGCAAGATTATTATGTGATTTATTAGATGTGTTCATTATGGAGGTTGGGCCCCAAAATGTTGTCCAAATCATAACGGACAACGCTACAAACTATGTTTCCGCTGGCAAGATGCTTATGGAGAGGTATCCGAGCATATTTTGGACACCTTGTGTTGCACATTGCCTTGATTTGATGTTGGAGGACATCGGAAAGCTTGATTTTGTCAGTGATATTGTAGAATCATCAAAGAGAATCACAAAATTTATATATAACCATGGATCTGTGCTTCATTTGATGACGACATTCACCAACAATAAGGAGTTGGTGCGGCCTGCTATTACACGATTTGCCACTACTTTCATCTCTCTTCAATCCCTCTTGAATTCTAAGTGGGAATTGAAGAGAATGTTTGTTTCAGATGAGTGGCGTGCTTTGACTATCAGCCGCAAATCAGAGGGACAGGCCATCTGCAGGTTGGTGTCATATCAGGAAAGTTTCTGAGCTGGAGTGGAAGAGGTGTGTAGCATTAGTGAACCTTTGGTAAAGGTTCTTAGATTGGTGGATGGAGAGAAGCCCGCAATGGACTACTTGTATGAGGCCATGGATAGGGCCAAAGAAGCTGTTCGCAACTATTATGATGATAAGGGTGATGATGGGTTTCAGAGACAACTTCTTTTATGGGAAGTGATTGATGATCGATGGAACAACACACTCCATCGTCCCATTCATGTTGCAGGGCTCTTCCTGAACCCCGCATTTGCTTATTCATGTGGTTTTCTATTTGATGCTGAGGTCATGGATGGCTTTTTAACTTGTGTTCAGAAGATGGTGCCAAATCCATCAGAACATGCAGAGATATCCAAAGAGATGGAGGTATACAGAATGGCAGGTGGCACCTTGAGCTTCGACATGGCTGTCCAGGATAGGACTACTAAAATGCCAGGTAAGATTTTCATTATTTAAAAATTTTTCTTATGTTTGTAACTTTATAAGTTTATCTTATTTGTTGTAACTTGTAACTTGTAGATGCATGGTGGAGGAGCTACGGTGGCAGATTACCAAAACTCCAAAAAATTGCCATTAGAATACTCAGCCAAACATGTAGCGCTTCAGGATGCGAGCGCAACTGGAGTGTATTTGAAAAAATACACTCCAAAAGGTGCAACAGGTAAAAAACTTAACATTCTCAACTGATTTTTTGAATTCATTAAATATTTTTTTTTAAATATTTAATTTATTAATTTATGACCCTTGTACAGGTTGGAGGGTCAGCGGCTCAATGACATGGTTTACATCTACTACAATCTTAGATTGTCGGTGAGACAACTTGAGAGGACCCCTGATATGGAGGCCATCTCTTTAGATGCGATTGACACCACTGCTGAATGGAGGGTTGAGGCTGAGAGGCCTGTCATGGAGTCAGCCCCTGATTGGATAGAGCAGGAGGTAGTGGAGGGGGAGGACGAGGAGGATGTAATATCCCCAAAGGGAAATAACCAGTAATACACAGAAATATGCCAGACAGATATATAAAACAAAACGCTGGAACCAGATAATGGAACAAGTAAACATAGAATACCAGAACACTAAGCCATTTTATTAATCTGAGAATACATAAATAGGGGTGCAAGACAATCAGAATGAGTGCACCTATCCTTGCTCTAGGCAAGTGGAGACCCTCTCAGAACAACTAATGGCTGCAGATAGGGACAGCGTCCTGGCTGGCTGAAGATCTGCTATGAAGAGCTGCTGCTGGAATGCACTGGAACTATGAGCTGAAGACTAGACAGATGGCTGATCTCAATCCTCCAAACAACCCCCAGAGAATGTGAAACTGAATCTCCACCACCAATCAAACCCTCACCAATGAAAACGCTGTCTCTGCTAGTGACAGCGCAGAAGACAGATGAAACGCTGGCCACAAATCCTCCAGATGAGATGATCAGCTCCTCAAGGCTGGAAGCACTGAAAAACACTGCCAAACCCCACACACAAGACCCTGCTCATCAGATCAGCATCCTCCCTGACTGGATCTGCGTCCTCTATGCCCAGATCTGCTGGATCTGAGTCCTCCTATCCAGATCTGCGTCCTATCACTCCAGATCTGCATCCTCCAAGGCTAGATCTGCTGCTATCTCTTCAGATCTAGGCTGGATCTGCCAATATCTCCTCAGATCTGCATCCTCCAAGGCTGGATCTGATGATATCTCTCCAGATCTGCACCCTCCAAGGCTAGATCTGCCAATATCCCCTCAGATCTGCGTCCTCCAAGGCTGGATCTGCTGCTAGTTCTCCAGATCTGCGTCCTCCAAGACTGGATCTGCCAATATCTCTTCAGATCTGCGTCCTCTCTGCCTTGGTCAGCTGGATCAGCGTCCTCACTATTCGGGGACCGAGTCCTCCCCGCCGGGATCCGCGTCCTTCCCTCCTCGGGACCGCCGTCCTACCCTTCGGATCTCGCGTTACCACTGTGGGGGAAGCCCTTCCAAATCTTCACTCGTAAAACCTGGTGCCATCACCATCGAAATCGAAGGACTGATGCCTTTAAATAATTAATAAAAGGTGCACTCGAAGTCCCCCGAGGACATAAGATACCAAGAAAATAATCCTTACCAGTATAGACCAAGTCCCCCTGTACATAAGAGATCTCCGAACGAAGACACCTTGCACTAAACATTTATCGTTGCATCGACTAAAAAGAGAAATGTCGAAGGCATGTGTCTAGCTCTCAATATCAATATCAAATCATGCATGCCCAAATGAGGTGAGAACCCCACCTTTTATAGTGCTAAACTCCCTCCAAAACCTTAACTGCGTCCTTCACTCTCCTTGGCCTGCGCAGTTAACCTTGGGTCAGCCTGATGCCTCCCCATCATACTCATGTGGACCCCCAAGGCCCCTCTTTAAGTTATAACGTCAATCAACTAGGAAAAACACTTTATTTATAAAGTGAGGTGACTAAAGTGAGGTAACCCCTCTTATTTCTCACTTTATTTATTATTTCTAGCTAAAGCGGCAAAATTAAACAAAAATGAAATATTCCAATTAGCAAAGCTAATTGGGAATATTACAGAGGAGGACGAGGAGGAGCAACAGCAGCAGCAGGAGGAGGAGGAGCAGGAGGAGGAGGTGACACCACCTACCACTACTACCGGTAGAGGACGTGGTCTGCCTCCTTTAGCTCCTACTGGTTCAGGTTCCCATTCTGGTGCTTCATTTTTGACTTCTAGAGCACGACAGAGCCCATTGCCAGTCCCGCCAGCTTCTTCATCTAGAGAGAAAGGCAAAGTTGTTGTATTTTCTCGCAAGAGGGGTAGAGGAAATCAATAGTATAGGACCATAGGTTATATGGTGCATTGACATTCCTTTGTATATGACATTATGACTCATGATATGAGATACATTATTATATTTTTTGTTGATATTTTGAGGCTGAGTTGACTCTTGAGACTCAAGACTTAGTATTCAGGACATGATTCAGTTTTATGTGTGATGTAGCACTACACATGATATTACACATCTTATATATTAGTTTTTTTTTCATATTTATGTGTCAATACATTTATTTTATGCTGTAGATGCTTTAGATATTAAAAAAATTGAAAAAAAATGAATATTTTTGTATGTGCCGATTTTTTCCGATTTTTACGATTTTTTCCCCTCGGCGATTTTATCCCGATCGCGATTTTTGTTACTTTGAAAAATATTATGTAAAAAATATTTTAATGCATGGTTCCTCATACTTAGACACCATGGTTAAAATATTAGAGGGTGAAAAAAACATTAAATCCCCTCAAGTGTCAATTACTCAATTTTTCCGGCAAAACTAAAATTAATCCTAAGCCAGAAAATTAAATAATTAGAGTCAAATTAAATGTCTTAGAGAAATTAAATTCTCCAAGTAGAAAAATCCGCGGGTATCAAAAGAATTAATTTTTGAAGGTCTTCCACCAAGGGAATATTTGATATTTCAAGAAAAATTGGACCCTTGGACCTTGGTGGTTAAGTCAAAGTCAATTTTTTGAGGAAATTAGCTCAAAATAATTAATTTTGAGCTAATAAAAAAGAGATTAAATGAGAAATTCGAAAATTCCTCAAAAGTAATTACTTCAATGGCAAAGATTAGAAGGTCATCAAGTATTTATCAGCGGGCAAGATTATTTTGAGAAGGATCAAGCCAACTAGCTGCTATTTTTCAACTTGGAGAATTTATCAATTAATAGAGAGACATTTTGTCTCAAGCCATCTAGTTTTGGCCCGCTTGGAATGTTGGAATAATCATATTAAAGACTTTGGGGTGCAGTTCATGGTGCCTCTACTCTGATGATTTGTGGTATGTGTTGGGTACGGGCATTCCTATATTGTGCTTTATCAATATTTTGATTGTTATTTCATTGTAGGTGATAGGAACATTCTATTGGTAAGCTGTGGGCTTATCTTAGGTGATCCGATTCACTGGTTGTTTCTAACGATTTATTTTCAGAAATATATCGTGTTTGCACTGTGCAGGTTCTCGAGCCCTTGGACTTCAAGTTCACGAATTTTGGATAGAGGCTGACTATGTTTGGACCAACGTTGCACGAAGTGGAGACATTTTTTGGAATCTGGGACGCAGAAGTATCATTTTCCAAAAATCTAGGAAGCGAAGCGTCTATATATATGTATATATTTTATATATATTTTTGCATTTATATTAAAAAAACATCCCAAATACCAAATTAGTTGTAGAAAACATGAAAACATGCATACTTTTACATAAATCAAGATAGATATGGCATCCATGATTCCATTGTACATCAATGATTAATTATTCGAGCTTCAACCATCTATATTCTAGCAATTACAAGCATACATCAAATTTTTAAGCATATTATAAAAAAGAAAACATTTAAGCATATTATAAAACATAAAACATAAAGCATATTATCTAACAAGTGAGCAATTGTCAACATTAGTCATGTCCAAAATTTAAATAATAATGTTTACAAAGTAGGCCACTTGGCCATCACCAAGACAAAAAGTTCAAATTCACAACAATCCTACAAGTCTAATCCATGACAAAAGTAGTAAATTGTGAGTATATCTACTAATCTCTCCTCCTTCCACCACGAACAATATGTGGCGGTGGGCCTCCACGTGGTGGCAATGAAGAAGATGGTGGTTGTGGAAGTTGTGGCACTGAAATTGACGAAGATGAAGCCCCTGTTGTTGGTGTTGAAGCATGGAACCTGAGAACCAAGGGACCAGATGGGGGTGGCATCTCAACTCTATCATCATCATCCTGGATAAGAGCATCCTCTAATTTCTCTAATTGAAACACTCCATCCTCCAAATTGGGCTCCTTTGGATTTCTGTCCCAAACCTTAAGGTCTTTATTAGTCTTTGCATCATACAGTAATGGGACAGCAATCACAAGTTGTAATGAAGATAAACCAAGCTCTCTGCCCAATTTAAACTCAACCTGTTCCTTTTAACATTGTGGCTGAAAGAATAAGAGCTCCAACCCCTCTCTGGAAAAGAAGTGTTTACCACCTCTGATAGCACCTGCAATGCCAAAGTCTGTAGAAGTGGAGTAGCACCTCCATGGATATTCCACCACTCAAGAGAAGAAAAAGTCTCCCGATCTCTAATTGCATACATGCTCCCAAATGGACCAGTGCTAAGTGTATAGTTGCTCAACTGTTTCCGTACCATGGCAGCCTCCTCCTCTCAGGGACTAATTTATCCAATGCTTTCATATAAACTTCTAGAACCTCTGGATCTAGGTGTGGTTTTCTCTTGCTCCCACCCCCAGGTGCTGGTGTTGAAAGCTATGATGGATGATAATATTTAGGTGTCAGAACATATGCTAAGGCATGCAATGGAACGTTTAGCATATCCCATCATTTTTCCACCTCTGCATGAATATATTTGTACAAGGTGATATCTCTAGGCTCAACAATGTCTTTAATATTCCTGAACATGCTATCCATTTGCTCATACACCTCCCCAATTATTGGTCATTTTGAATCTACAAACTTGATCATGTAATAAATTGTTTTGGTGAATTGCAAAACATATTTAATCTGTGACCAAAATAACATGTCAAGAATAGTGTCCTTGGCTGCATTAGCACCATCTCTATCAGTTTTAATTTCCTTCGATGATTCAGAGGTCACCATATTAGTTAAAGCTTTTCTCACCTTCACTAGCCGCTTAAAAGTTAGGTAATTGTAGAAATTTTTTAATCTTAATTCTTATGCAGAAATTATTTCTGTTAATCTGGTTAAGCTTCTCTACTTATACAAGTTAACAACTGAATAAATTCAAGTTAACATCAAAGAAAAACACATAACAAATCTCTACCAATTCAGATCTAGAATAAGCACATGCACACATAGACAAAGTGACACAGTTATTTCTGAACAAACTGTCCCCGGAAAAACCCAATGTGGGAAAACCGGTCTCTGGCTGCTGGAGGGCTCTATTATTAAGAATATTTTTGAATACACAACTCTGCGTTCCAGATCTGGAAAACCCTATAGAGAAAACTCTAGATCTACAGCACCTGGCTGATCTTAGACCAACAATACTGACTGATCCACACCCTCAAACGAGATTTATAGAATTCAGCCAGATCTAGGCCTAGAAACCCCCGATCTGCCCCTGAAAGACACTGCGTTAGCCTCTGAAGGCCTCCAAATGCTCAACGCTGTCACTGGAAGGGACTGCGTTACCCCAGACTGGGTGATGCAGTCTCTACACTGCCCCTAAGGATCTCTGCGTAACCCCTAAAGGGTTTTCTGAAAATCATGTTGTCCTTGCTGCTGCTGCTGCTGCCATCGCCGTCTGTTGTTGCTGTCGTCTGCTGCTGCTGCTGTTGCCTTCCTCTGCGGTGTCTTTGCTGATCTCTTCTCTGCTTCTTGTGTATTCTAGACCCCGGGATCAGATCATCCCCTTGGTCTAAATTCCCCTCTGCAACTGAAACACTTGAGAATTCTTAGCAACCCCTCCCTAGAATCTCAGCTTAGCTTCAGTGCTCTGCCTCTGTGTGTCTTACAAATGACCCCAAGCCTTTCCTTTATACTTTTCTCGTTGACAAATCAATGGCCAAGATTAAATCTTTAATCAATGGCTAAGATTGAAAGAAAGCTTGATCCGTGTGACTTAAGACAATTTCATCACATGTTTAATTAAATTCACTTTAATTATTTTATTTTCCTAAGTTTTAACTTAGGAAATACATTAAAATAATTAATTAATTTAATATCTCCTAAACTATATGAAATTTCCCAAATCCATTTCTGGGTCTTGTACATCAAGTGTACTCTAGTCCTTCCTCAAGATTTGGGACCTAGAGCACAACTGTTGCTACCCCAAATACACAAAATCTCAACACTCCCTCTTAGCATCAAGGGTGTGCTCTAGCAATACATCACACTTATGCATTACAAGATTTTGGGCACTGGTTCTGTGTTGCTAAAGCTTAGCCTCCTGCCACTCAACTCTGCACTGCTGCTGCCATTCTGTACTGCTGCCCATGACTCTGCCACTGCCACTACAACCACTATACTGCAGCTCCCTCTCAATATGCTGCATCTGTGCTGCTCATAGCATTGCCACTGCTGATCTGTTGCACTGCAACTTCAGTTGTTGAGAGTAACAACTGAATCTCCTACCCAATCTTTGACAAACAAGTCAGATGGGCTGCATCCTCATCACTAAAGCTCCATAGGCTACCGATCTGTGTTGGCATCTAAAGAACGATGCACAGCTACAGCTCTGCCTGTGTAATCAGACTCCCTCTGCACTATTGAAGTCTATCACGCTATTGCTGCACTGCACTGTCCCTCTGAAGCTCTCTGCGCTGCTACAGCTTTGCACTACGTAAGCAACACTGCTCTGCGCTGCTGAAGTCACATCAGCCTCTGCGCTGCTATTGCTTCTACGCTGCTGCTGCTATGCTCTGTGCTGCTTCTCCCAGCCTCCAGATCTGCCTCTACCTCTGCCTCATTTGTGATCTATGCATCCACTGCTCCACTTGTCTCGCTACTGTCTTAAGGCTGCCATAGCTCGCTTGTGATCCAAGAGATGAGCTGCTCAAGGATCCCACCTCACTTCCATGTAGCTCCTCTACATGTCCATGTCAACCCGCCTCCGTGGTTCATGAGCACTCATGGCCACATCATCTCCAGACCCATCATCTGCCATTGCTGCTTTGGAAGAAGATGCTTCCTTGTCCTTCTTCTTTTCTGGACAATGGCTGGCAAAATGTCCAATTTTGCCACACTGGAAGCACTTGATCTTGGAAATATCCTTCTTCTTCTTCGATTGCTTCTTTGATGCCAAGGCTGCATCTTCCTCCTCTTCCTTCTTAACCTTGCTCAATGCAGGGTTGTGCTGCTTCTTGGTGAACCTTTGTAGTTCTTCTTGTCGCAGGATCGACCACAATTTGTCCCAGTCTGGGAGGTCTGCTCTGCCCAAGATACTTTGGACAAAGGTTTCCCACTCATTCGTGACTGCATTGAGGGCAGTCCTGACTATCATTGCATCATCTACGGTTGCACCTGTTGCAGTCAGCTGATCCCTGATTGACTGCAATCTGAAGAGAAAATGTTCGATGTCTTCTCCCTTGGTCATCATGAATGACCTCATTTGGGCCTCCAACAACATCTTTCTTTGGACTGATTTTCTCTCATACAGGGAAGTCAAGGCCTTCCACCTTTCGTTAGCTGTCCTTTTCTCAGCTATGTGTGGTACAATATGGTCCTTGATACTGTCCATTATCAGCCGCTTGGCATGCCCATCAGCTTCTCTATGCTTCCGTAGGAGATCCGCATCTGTCGGTGTGGCCAGGGTCTGCTCTGCATGGTCTCTTAGACCATATGCCTCTAGGACAATCAGGATCCTAGCCTTCCATACCGAAAAGTTTGAGAGGCCCTCTAGCTTATCCTAATCACGCAGTCCATGAGGAGCCATATGCTCAGAATGTGTCAGAGCTCCTCTTCTCTATGCTAGAGATCTTGGATCTAGGGTCCTTTTCGAATTGGGAACCCTCTGTTCCCTCTGACACTTGATTTCCCTCCTTGGAAATTTACCAAATCAACTATGATTCAGCTTCTTCGATGATCCTCTGACCAAACTGCAAGTTTCCTTTGGCAAGAAACTCTCTGAGAAGTTGATCTCTTCCCAAAATTTGTCACTTGTGCTAAGCTTAAAAATCTGAAAACTTCAAAAGTTTAACCCCACCAACTCTTCTGAATTTCTGCAACTTTTCTGCAGAGTTTTTCTAAATTTGACAGATTCAGATCTGAATCACATTGGCTGGCTTTAGACCTAACCAACGCTGTTTCTGAGCTGCCTCTGTGCAGTTATTGCGTGGGCTTGCTAGGACACAGTGTTGGACAGCGTCACCCTTCCCTCTGCGTGAATCTCCTCCTGAACACTGCGCTGTCCCTTTAGATCTGCTTTTCTGCTGCCTTTCTGGCAGCTTTTTGCAACTAGATCCTTCAGATGCTTCAGCTGGTGACCCTTGTAGATCTACAATTGCTTCGATACCATGTAGAAATTTCTGAATCTTAATTCTTATGCAGAAATTATTTCTATTAATTCGGTTAAGCTTCTCCTACTTATACAAGTTATCAATTGAATAAATTCAAGTTAACATCAAAGAAAAACACATAACAGATCTCTACCAATTCAGATATAGAATAAGCACATGCACACATAGACAAAGTGACACAGTTATTTCTGGACAAACTGTCCCCGGAAAAACCCAATGTGGGAAAACTGGTCTCTGGCTGCTGGAGGGCTCTATTATTAAGAATATTTCTGAATACACAACTCTGCGTTCTAGATCTGGAAAACCCTACAGAGAAAACTCTAGATCTGCAGCACCTGGCTTATCTAAGACCAACAATACTGACTGATCCACACCCTCAAACGGGATTTACAGAACTCAACCAGATCTAGACCTAGAAACCCCAGATCTGCCCCTGAAAGACAGTGCGTCATCCTCTGAAGGTCTCCAAATGCTCAACGCTGTCACTGGAAAGGACTGTGTTACCCCAGACTGGGTGACGCAGTCTCTACGTTGCCCCTAAGGGTCTCTGCGTAACCCCTGAAGGGTTTCCTGAAAATCACGCTGTCCTTGCTGCTGCTGCTGCCGTTTGCTGCTGTTGCTGCTGCCGTCTGCTGCTGTTGTCATCTGTTGCTGTTGCTATTGCCGTTTGCTACTATTGTTGCCTTCCTCTGTGTTGTCTTTGCTGATCTCTTCTCTGCTTCTTGTGTATTCTATCCGCCGGGATCAGATCATCCCCTTGGTCTAAATTCTCCTCTCTGCAACTGAAGCACTTGAGAATTCTTAGCAACCCCGCCCTAGAATCTCAGCTTAGCTTCAGTGCTCTGCCTCTGTGTGTCTTACAAATGACCCCAAGCCTTTCCTTTATACTTTTCTCGTTGAAAAATCAATGACCAAGATTAAATCTTTAATCAATGGCTAAGATTAAAAGAATGCTTGATCCGTGTGACTTAAGACAATTTCATCACATGTTTAATTAAATTCACTTTAATTATTTTATTTTCCTAAGTTTTAACTTAGGAAATACATTAAAATAATTAATTAATTTAATATCTCCTAAACCAAATAAAATTTCCCAAATCCATTTCTGGGTCTTGTAGATCAGGTGAACTCTAGTCCTTCCTCAAAATTTGGGACCTAGAGCACAATTGATGCTACCCCAAATACAAAAAATCTCAACAGTAGTAACTTGCAAATCTTGTTTTTGCAAGTTTAAGCAACTGCAACTTGGAGTAAGTGGAATAAAAATAGTTTACCCTTGTATGCCTTGTGATAAATTTGATGAGTTGCTTCCCTCTCTTGTAAAGCTTGTGAATCCACCCACATTCTTTATGCTCCACAATATTGTGCATGAAAAAGTTCAATATGTGCACCAAGCACCTAGACCAAAAGATGTGTGGATGAGTACGTTCAATAACTTTTCCTGCTGCCTTACAATTTGCTGCATTATCTGTGACCAGTTGAACCACATTATTAGGACCAACATCTTTGATTGATTGCAATAGGAGATCTGCAATGTTTTGGGAAGTTGCACTGACGGAGGAGTCATGACATGTAATAAATACTGCACCAATAGCAGAAACACCAAGAACATTTATGAAATGTTGGTTCCTAATATTTGTTCACCCATCTGATACGATGGATACTCCACAATCTACCCACTCATTTATAAAACGTGTCAAAGCTCCTTGAACATTTGCTTTTTCTCTTTCTAATAACATTGTTCAATCTTTCTCATAGTTGGGGGCCTTGTATCCTTTTGGGGCTTCATTGATGGCCTTTACCATATCATGCCAATAGGGAGAGCGAAGCACATTGAATGGTACACCGCAAGCACAAAGAAATCGGACTATCTTTCCATCCATATCATCCCTCCCAACAACTTTCAAGAAACCCCCTTTTGTTCTTTTACCTCCAAAGCTTGTAGAAGTACCATGAGGAGATGAGTTACCAAATCTAGAGGTTGCACTTGATTTAGACTGAGTTTTTTTGTTCTTTCTTTTTTGTGGTGCAACCTCCTCTATTTGGATGTACTTTCTTCTTTGTTTAGTTGAAACGTTTGGACAAATTTGTATCCCCACGACACCCTTTTTGTCATCATTGTCCAACACCCCACAAAGATGCCCCTTCACACAGGTATATGAACCACTAAATGGTTTTCCTCCATGACAACCACGAGGGCACAAAAAGCTGTAGCTTCCACCACCTTTTTGTTTATTTTTGTACCATCCGAATGTGTTCCAAGTCTCAAACTTTGCAGGGAGGCTTGGACAACAGCATTCCAAAGAACTCAGAAACCATTTGTGGAAATTCCACTCGGTTCATGACTTATTAAAATAATTAATTATTTTAATGAAGACCTTAAGTCTAAACATAGGGAAATGAAATAATTAAAGGATATTAATAAGTCAGAGTGTGAATCTTCTAGAAAACATGGATCATGTCAAGTTTTATTCTTAACCATTTATTAATCTTGTAATCTGGGCCGTTGGTTCTCCAACGAGAAGATTATAAAAGAAGGCTTGAGGGTCATTTGGAAGACAAGCCGGGCATACACTCAGTACTAGAAGGAGATCGATTTTGAAGTAAGAGAATTCAATTTCAGTGGGAGAGTTACAGGGCGAAGAGTTTGCAGAAGCAGAAGGAGGAGGGAGTAACCAGTGATCGAGATCAGGGACGGAGGGAAGCGGTGAGCCATTGGAGGTAGCTTCAGGCTGCAGCGCAGAGAACCCACGCAGTCCCTACGCAGACTTACGTAGTCCAGCGCTGGGACTGCGCAGAGAAACACGTAGACAGGCACAGGAGTTGGCAGAGGCTGATCAGGGTGTCAGAGAATTGTCTGAGAGAGCTAGAAATTCTGTCTCAGGTTTTTCAGATTTTATCTGCCTATTATTTTCTTGTAAAGATATCATTTTCTGAAGGATTAATAAAACCGTCATCTGCTGCACCAGTTTTCCCGCATTGGGGTTTTTCGAGGACATATGTCCAAAAATAACTGTGTACATGTGATTGATTCTTGTGCTTATGTCATTTACTGTTCATTTCTCTGCATATATATTTGTGAATGTTGCAGTAGTATTTATTTCGATATTTGCCAGAAGATTTCTGAAAAACAACTTATTGAAATAATAAGCAGGAGGAATAAATCTATCACTGCAACTGTATAGATTTCAGATCGAAAATTTCCCACTTCAAGTTTGGTGACATAGTTCCACAAGGGTGTTAATTCAGCTTTCCCCTCGAGTGTTTCAATGCTCTCTTTAGGTTCATCCTCTTCCTCGTCATCATACATTGGGTCACTCATATGGGGACCACTATCCTCTTCTTCTTCTTCCCTTCTATTCCTACTCCCCCTTGCCATCATGAAAACCAAAAGTAGAATGATACATATAAGCCAAAAGAACACCATCTTGGAATATGAATATAGGTGGTGGACAACCTACAATTAAATGAGCAAGAAGAAAGAATGGGAAAGAGTAGGTGCCCGAGAAGAAATAATACAAAAAACAATGACAAAAAAATGAGGGAGTTTGGGGTTTGCACTTACCTCTTTAGCTCTTGTAGATGGAAGCCCTTATTTACTCCTCCAAGCTCCTCCTCCTTCACTACTCGTAGCTCCTCCTTCTTCACTCCTCCAAGCTCTCTTCAACTCTCTCTTCTCCTCTCTTTCTACTCTCTTCTCCTCTCTTCTCGAAGCTCTCCAAAAGTATAAGTGAGGAAATGAGAGGTAAAATGGACTTTTATTCTTTTCATTGCATCCCTAACCCAACTTTAACTCATCCCCAACCCGACTTGAGCAAAAAAAAATTAAAAAAATTGTTGTAAGTGGGCCGCACGGTAGAAACGGCAAGTGAGCCCACAGAACCGACCGGGATCCGCCCAGAGTCGGTCTCGATCCGCAGCAGATCCACGCCCCAATCCATCCTCTAAAATGCGTCCCTGACGTACGGAAACACCGATCCAGCCATACCGTTCCCACAGACCAAGAATCTTCCAACTCGACCCAATCCATGTTTCGGTATTCCCGGGACGCGTTTCAAAGGCCAGATCACCCGTGTTTTCCTACAGGACGCAGATTAGGCCTTTGAGCCGAGGGGGGTGTTTCGTGCAACATTGGTTTGGACTCTAACTACTTTTATAATGTTCTAATTTCGCTAAGGCTATGATTTATTATATATCTTTTGAAATACATTTAGCTATCACTAAAGACTCATAAAATTTCAAAAAATTCCTTCAACCATTTTCACATATATATTTGTAAAATATTTATTTTATAAATAATTTATTTTCTAACATTTGTTTTGCAACTGGGGTTTCTGGGGTTTGAATTATTTTTTGAATTTTTGTATATATTGGGGTTTTGGGTATTTTTATCTCCTTTTTTGTAGGTAAAATCAAGTGACAAGAGCTGGATTAGAGCTAGATCTAGGCCCTTGAGGGTAAGATCTAGCTTCCAAAAGTTTTGTAGGGCTAGCCATTGAAGAAATTGAGCAAAGTTGTAGATCTGAAGGAGATTAATTTTCTGAAGTTGGGGTTTCATTTTTCAGCCTTCCCATGACTAGATCTGACTTATCTGGCCTCCTTCCCCCCTGCGTCAATCCTAAAGGCTTATGCGTCAACTTTTTAGCCCTCTTCAAGGTTGGCCATAAGGCCTAGAAGCCTCAACCTTCCTTTTTGCCCTTGTCGTGGTGCTTTCCAGGCCTTTTAGGCCTAGCTGTAAGGCTTAGGGCCTTCGACCCTACTCCTCCCCCTCGTTTTCCCTAGGCCGTAGCCCCAAAAGACTTGTGCCTGCCTCTTTGAGGTCTCCTTTAGGGTTCTGCAGGATTTACGACCTAAAAACCCTAGGCCGTAGCCCCTAAGGGCCTCTCAGCCCTCCTTTTAGCCAAGCGACGACACTTTAGTGCTTCCTGTAGGCGTCTTTAGGCCTTTCCCTTGAGTCGCTAGGTCTTTAAGGCCTTCTAGCCCTAAGTGTTGACCTCTTTGACTTTCTGTTGAAAAATGTGTAACTAGGTTCGGTCTTCATAAGTATGAAATGTATTTTTGATCCTTGTAAATTATAAAATGAAAGAGAAAATTATTGTTATTATTTTGGAGCATGGGTTTTATGCTCAAGGTCTTTATTTTATAGGTCAAGCACCTATGCTGCCAGGAAATGTGGGGACGCAAACGGGAACAGAGAGGAAGAAGGATCTGTCAAAGATCAAATTATTCCGGTGTGGCGAGATGGGACATTACGCCACACAGTGTCCTCTCAGAAAGAAGGAGAAGGATGAGAAGCATGATCCTCAAGCCAGAGCAGCGAAGATAGAGGAGGAATTTGCTATGATTGCCCATATACCTCCAGGAGGGAGGTGGGCTGATTTGGAGTTGCAGATCTAGAGATGTACAAAATTGGGTAGGATCCTTTAGGAGTCCACCTCTTAGATCATCACCTTGCTACGGGAGCCCAAATCAGAAGTAGCAGGATGGACGTGTGTTGGTTGGTGCAGAGGAGTGCAGAAGTGACAGTGCAGTAGTTAGCAGCGCCATAGTCTGAGCAACGTAGAGTAGAGATGGCAGAAGTGCAGGAAGAGACAGTGTAGAAACCAATAGCAGTGCAACAACTTCGGAGGGACAACGCAGAGGCTAGCAACAGTCAATTCTGAGATGCCTATACTTGTCTAATTTTGGATGTCTTTCATTTGCAAAAAGCAACTGTGATGTAGTACAGTAACAGTTGCCAGTGGCAAAGTTAACAACAACAAAGATGCAAAATTCAGAGGGAGTTGCAGTACGGATGTAGTGTTGACAGTGACAGTGTCAACAACAGTACATTTGCAACGTTAATGCAGAGTTGATGGGCAGCAGTGTCAAACATCAACAGCGCAGAGGGAGATGCTATATGGTCATAACAGTACTCAGGGGTGTATTGTTAGAGCACATTCCTCGCTAAGAGGGAGTGTTGATTTGGAGTAGTATCGGATGTGCTCTAAGTCTCAAATTTTGTGCAGAGGCCAAGACACATGTATTCCAGATAACCCAGAAATCGTTTGGTGAAATTCCACTGGGATTGTATTATACTAAAATAATTAATTATTTTTAAAGGGACCCTAAGTCTAAACTTAAGAAAATAAAATAATTAAAGGAAATTAATAGATAATGGGTGTGAATGTTCTATAAAAGGAGGATTTAGTCAAAAGTTGATCTTAGCTGTTGATTAGAGATCTAATCTGGGCCGTTGAAGTTTCAACGAGAAGACTATAAGAATGACTTGAAGGGTCATTTTGAAAATACATTTGGCGGTGATCAGAGATCGATTTCTTTAGTGAGCAGTGCTCAAGAAGAAAATTTAATCGTGAGATATTTTGCACAGAGGGGCAGTAATTCCAGTTGGAAGGATTCTTGAGTCGAAGAGTGCATAGCAACAGAGATAGAGAGAGCCACAGTAGCAGCGCAGAGCCAATGATGTAGTGATTACGCAGTCACTACGAAGAAGCTGGAGGGAAGTCGTTTTCTTGCTAAGGAGACAACATTCGGCGAGTGTCATATCCCGGAGAGATTTTTCAGAGGCTAGAAGTCCTTAGCTTCCAGCCAGCAGACAAACCAACGCAGAGACATAAGGGAAGCCGTAGTTGCGACACAGAGACTGCGTGGGTGACATAGTCACTGCGTAGAGGCAGCGCAAGGTAGTCCAGTTTTGGTGCTGATCAGTGTTGTGTTCCTGTGGAGGAGTGAGGTTTGTCTCACAAGATCTCTTCTGTTAGTTTCTCTGTATGATTTGACGGATGTGTCAATCATATATTTCTACTTAGAAATATTTCCTGCATAATATAAAAACCCTCAGCTGCTGCATCGGTTTTCCCGTATTGGGGTTTTCCGGAATCTGGGGACATTGGTCCAAAAATAGCTGTGTCAAATGTGTTTGTGATGTATTCTTGTTGAGTTTTGTTTCCACACTTGTATTTCTTCCGCAGTTTATTTTTGTAGGCTGCAGTGTGATGTATTCACTGTTTTCCGTAGTAAATTGCGAATAGATTGTTAAGTTAAAATTAACAGTTAGGTGAATATCTTCTAGTTGTTGCAATAGGATTCCATAGGTTAACAGAATTTTGACAAGACTATGAGGAGACCTTTGCCCAGTTGCCAGATATACCTCTATCAGATCCGTTATGTCCCTGACAACTCAGATGGGATGGCAGATTCACCAGATGGATGTCAAGACAACATTCTTGAACGGGGTGATAGAAGAAGAGGTGTAAATAGAACAACCTGAAGGCTTCGAGACTCATGAGAGGAGAATTCACGTATGCAGGTTAAAGAAAGCCCTGTATGGGCTCAAGCAGGCACCTAGAGCGTGGTATGGTCGGATTGATAGTTACTTGCAACAATTGTGATTCATCAATAGTGTTGCTCATCCCAATCTCTACTTACTTGATGGTCGAGAATGAGCCTCTTATTATGGTATTATATGTAGATGAATTGTTTTTAATAGGGTCATCAGGGCTCATAAAGGATTGCAAGAAGAACTTGAAGCAAAATTCGACATAAAGGATATGGGGTTGATGCATTATTTTCTAGGATTGGAGGTTTGGCAGAGGAATGGGGAGATCTTCCTTGGGCAAGGAAGATGTGCTATAGAAATTCTAAAGAGATTCAGAATGCAGGATTGCCGACCCATGGCAACACCCATGGTCAGCAACTGAAAGAAGATAGATGTATCAAAAGACAAGGAAATTCACCCCATCTTGTACAGACAACTCATTGGGTCGCTCATGTATCTTGTCAACGCTAAGCCAGACATTTGTTTCGGTGTCAACACCCTTAGTCAGTTCATGGTGGAACCAAAAAGGGTACATTGGGCAGCAACTAGCCACATTCTTAGATATGTGCATGGAACAGTCGAATATGGGTTGAAATACACCCAGGCAGATGACGTCAGATTGAGCGGATTTATAGATGGAGATTGGGTAGGTAGTTCAATAGACCAGAAAAGTACCTCCTGGTACTGCTTCAACATTGGATTAGGGATGATCTCTTGGTGCAGCAGGAAGCAGAAGTCGGTAGTGTTGAGATTATGGGGTGTTGGGGTAGCATCGGATGTGCTCTAGCTCCCAAACTTTGTGGAGGCACTAGAGTACATGAGATCTCCAAGACCCAGAAAGCGATTTAAGAAATTCCATCATGTTTAAGAGATATTTAATTAATTAATCTTTTTAATTAAGGACCCTAAGTGTAACTTAGGAAAATTAAAAGATTAAAGTTAATTAAATTAAACATGTGATGAAAATGACTTAAGTCGCACGGATCAAGCATCTTCTAATCTTAGCCATCGATTCAAGATTAGATCACGACTGTTGATGTTTCAACAAGAAAAGTATAAGAAGAGGGCTTGGGGTCAGTTGGAGAACACACACAGTGGAAGAGCACTAAGAGTAAGCTGGAATTCTAGGGCGTGGTTTGTTAAGAATTTCATAAGTGTTTCAGCTGTAGCGAGGGGCAGTATTGGCGAAAGGAATGGTTTGATCCCAAGCCAAGAGTACAACCGAGGCAGAGAGACAGCATACCAAAGCAGCGCAGAGGCAGCCAGGAGCTACAGAGTCCAGCAGTGGCCACGCAGAGGCAGCAGGGGCTACACAGGGCTGACGCAGGGGCCAACCAGGGTAGCGTAGGGGCAACGCAACCCAACCTGTGGTGACGTAGGTCCTTCCTGAGCATCGTAGGGGCTGACGTAGGCCAGTAAGGCTGACACAGAGGGCTTAAGAGCAGCGCTGGGGTTTTCAGTGGGCGAGAAAGGGCTTGAATTCATAATTCCCCACCGAGGGTTGAATCGGCCATATTTTCTATCTCCGAAGATAGAGGCATTGCTTGCCGTATTTTTCTCTGTAGGGCGAACCAAGTTTGGTGCCTATAAATGTTGTACTCAGACTCTGCATAATAATAAAAACTCTCCAGTAGCCAGAAGACTGGTTTTCCCGCTTTGGATTTTTTCGGGGACAGTTGTCCAGAAAATCATTGTGTGTCACTTTGTCATTGTGCATGTATTCAGTTTAGATCTGTATGTGTAGGCTGTTAATGTATTTACTTCGATGTTAATGCTGAAGATTTCACATTAATAACTTAATGTAAGTAGGAGAAGTAAATCTGAAAATTAACAGTAGGGTTTTTGTTTGAGATATTCAGAAATTTTCACTGGTAGCACTGAGCACAACAGAAGCTGAATATATGGCATCCAGCACAGCTACATGCGCAGCGATATGGCTTAGAAAGTTGCTTGTGAGTTTGTTCAGAAAGAAGATGGGAGTAACCAATGTTTACTGCGATAATCAGAGCTGCATCAAACTCTTTGAAATTCCAGTATTTCATGATAGGTCGAAACACATTGATATCAGATGTCACTTTATCAAAGATTGTGTTCAGCGTGGGGCAATACAGCTGTAGTATGTTCCCACAGGAGATCTGGTAGCAAACATACTCACAAAAGCTCTAGGTAGAGCTAAGTTTAGGGAACAAATGGGTATGGTAGAGGACCCATTTCAGTAGCAGAAACAAATGGATTGTCAATTGCAGCAGTAGCAGATGAGAGCGATTTGCAGTGCAAATGCAGTAGTTGGCAGAGTATGCAGGGTCAGCAGAAGCACAGATGCAACACAGAGTCAGAGTTGCACAGTAGTTGGTGGGCAGTAAGGCCACACATCGGCAACGCAGTAAGAGTTGGTTCAAAGTCAAAGTGATGCTTCAGTAGGTTGCAACACTTGAGCACATTCCTCGCTAAGAGGGAGTGTTAATTTTTGTAGCATCAGATATGCTCTAGCCTCAAGATTTTGTAGAGAGGCTAAGACACATGTATTCTCCAAGACCCAGAAATCATTTGGGAAAATTCCACTTGGAGATGATTTAATTAAAATAAGTAATCATTTTTAATGTATTTCTAAGTCTAAACTTAGGAAATGTGATTAATTAAATTTTATTAATTAGATTTGGTGAGAATCTTCTAGATGAAGACGAACATCGAGTCCAAGCTAATCTTAGCCATTGATTATGTTTTAATCTTGGTCGTTGATACCTCAATGAGAGACTATAATAAGGAACTCGATGGGTGCTTGGAGAACACACCAGTGCAGATACTCAGTTGCCCAAGTAGATCGATTTTCTTAATGGCTGAAGTTCGGCAAGAGAAAATCGAATCAAAGGGAGAGTTGCAGGTGGGAGAGAGAGGGATCAACGTTAGTCCGAGAGTGCAGGGAAAGTCTGGAATGAGCTACGTAGAGGAGGGATGCAAATCACCAGCATAGAGGCAGTGACGTAGGCATTGTGCAGTCACTGCGCAGAGGGTGACACAGTGAGGCCAGCGTAAGGACAGAGGGTCCTCTTAGGGGTCAGAAAAAAGCTGTGAAGTGTGAGAATTTACTTAATGTCTCTACGTCTATTTTTCTATTTAGAAATTTGTACATGAATTATTGTTGAAGAATAATAAAGAAACCCTCATCTAATGAACCGGTTTTCCCACATTGGGTTTTTCCGGGGACAATCGTCCAAAAATAACTGTGTCATTGTGGCTATATTTGTGGTAGTATTTTTCCTTGCATTTACTTTCCGCAATATTTTATTTGTGAAGGCCGCAGTCGAATTTATTTCGATATTTACTGTGTAACACCGTAAAGAACTTGATTAAGAATTAATAAGTAGAAGAAATAATATCAGTTGTTGCAGTAGAATTTCGATCTAGGAATTTTCACACATAAGGCATTGGTCTCAAGTCTAAATCTAATCGAATTGTTAATTTTGCTAAGTTTTACCAAGTAGCTAGGCCACTTAACTGTGTCTCCTAGACAAGTTGGTTCCCAACTTGTTCTCCATCACCTCATTTGCATAGGGACTACTCCCCATAGCCTGCTGTTGGGAGACAACTAGAACGGAGTGAGCAGGGACCAGAGTGACAACCGCTGCCCCAAGCCGCTGTCGCGGTGCCTGTGCAATCTGAGCGACAACAAGGTGATATTACACGGTTTTGTCTCTGATTTCTTGTTGCAAATTTTATTTGAGCTATTTTCATATGCCTATCACAACTTAAGGAAATATTTGGTACATGCAGGAAATCCAAGATAAACTCATAGAAGCATAAGTTTGATTCTTCTTTTAATTCAACATTGATATGCATTATTGTAGACTTGTTTCAAGCTTGTTGGGATGTTGGTTTCATGAATATCTTAAGTTTCTAATTAGTAGTCTAGTCTTAGGCATCTTGATTTAAAGTATTTATCTGCTTTCTGTGGTTGGTTTTTCTCTACTTAAAAATCTGGAATTTACATGTTTAATCACATAATACAGATTCGGTTTTATTAGACAAGCCAAGATATGCTTGGTACTGTCCTTATGCACAAATTGGATTGCTCTTAACATCATACTAAGGTTCGGTTATGCCTCATGTCAGCAGGGGTACATACAACCTTTTTCAGCCTTCCAATTCATCTTTTGATGAACCCCATAAGTATTGCAAGACATATAGCACAAAGGGGAATAATTTAACTATAAAAATTCATGCATATTAGATATTCTAATTGTAATATTTTATGATTGATTTGAATTGAACTGTTTTCTAATTTCTTTTTCTTTTTGGATTGAAAGTGCATGGTGGCATTGGTGAAGATGGGACACTCCAATCTATGCTAGAAACATCCAAAGTGCCATACACTGGTGATAATCTATGATAGTCACGTCTTGTTGTTTCAAACTATTCTTTGTTTGTAGTTTTGTAGTTTTCTTGAAGATATTAACACGAAAATGATTTCTTGTATGTATGTGTTTTTCTATTTTATGTAGGTCCAGGTGTATCAGCTTCAAGGATTTGTATGGATAAAGTTGCTACATCCCTTGCACTTAACGATGTAAGAATGTTTTATGATATGTGATTATCATAGAAAGTTTTATCCTAGGAAAGTGAAGATAATCCATTCTGTTGATACTGATGGCTTTTCTATGTGGATAAGACATAAATTTTTAGAAGTATATCATTGAAGCCAAAAGTCCTAATGTATACTATGTACATAAAACCAACACAGTCCCATGCATACATACATATCTTTTAAATATATCCTTACAATGCCATATTGTAATTTAGCTGAGAAGTTAATGGATAGTATAGGTTTATATTTTAGCTCATTGAATTCTAAGGAAAGTACTTACATATAAAAAGAAAAACTAGTAAAATTGCAAGCATTAAATTTTCCTATCAAATCCGATGTTTTTGGTATTGTTACCCCTCATTTTGGTTGAGGGTAACCCTAGTGAATTTCTTCAATAGGCATTGTACTTTTGAGCTTTGACAGTTAAGATAATTATCTGTTCTAATGGACAATGATGGAGGATTTGTTGGCAATATCTAATGATGTATAGTTCTTGGACATGGCATCAGTTTCATTGGAACTTTTTGGCATTTTCATTGTTCCAAAGGTAGTTCACACTTGTCAAGGAAACTCATGGTTACCAAGGCACTGGTTGTTGAGAAATGTAACTACTATCGGTCTTCTTAATTGTATGAGTCATGATGTAATATATTTGTCTAGAGAAAGAAAAGAAAATTTATTATTAGATAAAAATTATTTATAAGAATGGTTTCATGCTTTGTTTCTAGGATAAAGCACCCATTGAGTGCTTCTAGGGTTTATGTCAAGAGTCATAGTACTTGTCATTATTATCTAGACCCTTCTTGGGCTTTGTATGTCGAGAAAGAAATTTTTTTTTGAGTCAAAATCGTATTTTATGCCTCCTCCACCAAGTCGGCTTGCCCGTCAGTCAAGTTAGCCTTGTTATCGCCCAAACTAGCAGAGGTTCTAGGAGCAACTACAAGGTCAAGGGCAATAATTGAGCGATAGCCCATTGTCACCTCAACTAAGGCTCCCTGCTCTTTACGGATTTTCACCGATGGGAGGAGACTCGTTTTGTGAGGAATCACAAGATGAATGGATTAATGGAAAGACGAGGATTGATTCCTAAGGCTTGTTCACGAGAGAGACTCAATTGTATGGCTTGTTTGCTTTGGAAGCAAGGTGATGGGCTCTCTAGGAAGGGCTAAGAGGGCTTTTGAGGTTAGGGTTTGAAAATATGTCTTATCAAGGAAAACCCTTGGTATTAAAGGCCTTATGGATACTTGGCCTTTGAATAATCTTTGTGGAATTGGAGTCAACATGTTTGGGGACCACAAAAGGCCAAGTGGACCCATAGTTAGGTCAAGGGTATGGAGTTTATCAACCAAGGATGTACTTGACCTAATTAGGGAAGGGAAGGGGATCAAAGAAAGAATCTTCTCTTGAAAATTTAATGCCAAGATCCTAATGAGGTTACTAGCCAATGGGAAACAAAGGGCAAGAATTGATCTTTGAGTTAGGGCTTGGAATATCTCAAGATCCCACCCTCAGAATTGCTTCAAATTTGGAGGGCTTCTAGAGGACACACCAACGCATTTGTGGGAAAGAGATCGAATTCTTTGGATGGCTGAATCATGAGAAAAGTGATGCCCTAGGTGACTTATGGAAGCTAGACCTAGAAAAGAGGGGAAGGTGAGAGGAATTCTCTTTGAAAATGATCACCTACGGAAGGATCATTGCCTTATCCTTCGGGGAAGATGGAGTCAAGATGAAATTTATGATTTAGAGGAATTGCACCCAATCAAGGAGCCTTCTAGACAACTTTGCATGGCAATTAGGGTATGAGAGCAGTTGCCAAAAGAATTTATACTTCAATTTGCAATAATCGATGGCTTATCAAGATGTGTTAAATAGAAATGAACTCTAGGAACATTCACTCATTCACACATTATACATCAAATGATGCAATGCTGTAAAAGACCAATATTTCCACAATTTCACATAAGAAAAACAATACATTTCAGATTTAGTATAACAAAAATCCTAACAACATTTACGTATTAAAGTGAATAACAAGAATATACATAAAAGATCACTTACATGTGCAAAAGAGTATATCCAACCATCATATTATGCCAATAGTGAAGCTCCAAGACGAGAAAGAAGATCCAAACATCAAAATTCATTCATATCATCGAAATTCATCCTCCAAATGGGATAAAGAAAATCTCACTAGAGAGAATGTCCCAATCCAAGTGATGATGAGAGAATGAATCATCTCTCATCTATTTATACAATGTCTAATGAGTTTGATTTAGCTAATTTGGCCTAATTGAGCCCCTAAAATAAAATAATGTGCATAATAACAATACTTTTGGTGACAAGCCCACCGAATAGCTCAATAATTCAAGAATAAGCTTCTTGAGAAGGTCGAATGATCAATAAAGTGAGTTGTTGGGCCTTTGAAGAGGCCTAATGAAGTTCAAGTGGTGCTATGATGTGGAAATGGACTCCAAACATAGTGGAGAAGGGGTTGGCCCCTTATTTTCCAAGCAAGAACCTGTGGTGCTCCCAAGTGGGTGTTGGGGCACAAGGACATTCTCATGGGTCTCCAAATGGATCGAATATGCATGTAAACCATCTGTAAGGGATGAAATGATGACATAATCCCTCCCTCTACAGTGGGAGACCATCCTCTAGACCCTAAACATCTCCCAAGTGTATGGTGCAACCGTAGTTTTAAAAAACGGCCGATTCAAATCGGACCAGGCCTGGTCGACCGAGCCATTAGGCTTGCCGGTCCGACTAGGCACAAGAAACGGCCAGTTGGCCGGTTTGTTACCGAGCCGGCCAGTTTTTGTACTGGCTCGGTAACAAACCGGCCGACCAAGCCTGGTCCGAGTTAACTCGGCCGAGCCAATTCCACCGGCCAGTGGGCCCAAAAAATCGATTTTTATGGACTTGAAACCAAATTTAATTCTGCTGTTAGGTTTGTTTTAGGTTTTCTGAAGAGTTGTGGAGTTGGTTTTTGGAGCAGCTTCATGGTAATGTTAAATTCTTAAAGTAAAAGGATGAAAATGAAGATTAAGGATCTTCATTTTCATCCTTTTACTCAAAATTTTAAACATTACCATGAAATGACTTAGGATGTTTGAGAGTGGTTCCAACCTCATTGGATTTCATATGGAGAAAGTAGAATTTTAGATCTCATTCAAAATCCAGCAGACTTATCAGTTTTTCAGGATTTCAGGATTGGGTTATTGCAATGTTTCCATCGAATTTTGTCATGTATTAAGGTATGGAACTCGTATTTAATCAAGAGCACCAATCCCTCTATGTACCTTGATGACATGATGTTAGTGACATTGGTTATGTTTTTTGTTTTGATCTCTATATCATCATCTCGTATTGGACAGTGCAATAGGTGCAATTTTGATATAATGGATATGATCATATGTTGTCTTTTGTGACTTATCTATATTGTAATGCTTTGTGTTTGGAAACATGAATAAAAATCTTTAAATTTATGTTTTTGTACAAAAAAATTAATATTTTATGTATTTTTTACAAAAACCGAGATATTGAAACCGAGTCGATCGAGTCATTACCGATTTGAAGTCATTACCGAGTCATTACCTCGGCCTGGTAGCTAACCGATTCCGTTTTTTAAAACACTGGCAACTATGGAGCTGGTTGGGCATGGTTAACCAAATGCATCATCCACATTCAAAGGTGGAACACGAGCAATCAACGAGCACTGTTGGGGATCCATGAAGTAATCTCTGCTATGGTGGAGGCCCATGGCTCTCAAAGCTCACTCTACAAGTGCCAATGTGGCCCTCTGGGGGGCTAGGACCCCGTATAGGGAGACCAGGCCCCAAATGGAGACCCACCTGCAATCCTGCATAGGATCCAATGTGTCCCCTTGCCCTCCAATACAACCAATCATTAGAACAATCAAGTAAAAGAGCTTACAAGTCATGGGATCAACGGGGCACTTCATGGTGGCATGCCCTTCCATAGTGGGCTTTGGCATGTACAAGTGTCTTGAAGCTCAATAGGGGGTTAACCAAGGACCCTATTAGGTCGTTTCAACCTCTAAGAGGGAGTGACATGTCCATGATACATCCCTCAAATGGTAGGTGGAAAATGATATAATAATGGAGCGGAATGGAGATCAGGTGAATCATCCAGCCCACATGTCATGGTACAAGGGTAGTTGTAATAAGGGGAGCCCACACCTGGGTATATGAGTGTAGGAGTGTTACACAGTAATTTGTCACCGTCCCTACCATTCCCCGTCCCGCACAATGGAGGACCCATTTTGTGACCTGTGAACATTGTCATGCCTTGAAAACATCATCAATGCATCCCTCTAAGCATGAGCCTCATTTGCCCTTGAGACATCTCCTTGCAAAAGTCATGAAAAACATCCCTTTTGGCATTGGCGCGGGCAGGCAGTTCAGTACTCGCGCCAATGGGGAAAATCCTGCAAAGAGGTCGCGCCAACTGGCGCTCTGTCATAGAGCAGTAGTCGCGCCACCCAATTTAGGGACTGTTTTTTAAATAAAGATGGCGGAAGTTGAGTTCCAACAAACTCAGAAACCATTGCCTATCTTGAGTTGGGAGGTTTGGCTGCGGGAGTTCTATGGAGGGGAAGTGGTTTTGCCACCTCCTATGGAACCTTCCTTGTTGATAGGGCCAATCCCATAATAATAGGGATCCCAACTCCCTCCTTCCCCATCTATAAAAGCCTGCTCAAATCCATGGCAAGCTAGTCTTGAAGTGCCTAAGCTCTGAACCTCCATATTCCCAAGAGCCTTTGTGTTGTAAAGAATCTCCTCTTTCCCTTAAGGCTGACTCAAGTAAGGAGACCATTGTCAAGAGACTCCGAAGAGGTTTTCCCTTTCCTTGGCGAGCTTTGCGAGACGTGGACGACTGGAGACCCGTCCGAAGGAGACCGCGACGTCAGAACTTGGTTGTAATCTCTCTTCGTTTATTATTTAATAGATGATTATGATTATGGTTCCACTCCGTTTTCCATCATGTTAATGTGAGTAACGTCCTTTCTGACTGATGTTTAGTTACGTATGTTGGTTTCTATGCTTGTATCTGTTCGTTTCTTCCATGTGCAGGTGTTCATCCGCGGAGATCGTGGAGGGATTGTGATCTGCCGAGGCTGAGGAACGGGGACACTTCTTCTTCAGATCGTGGCGTTGGAATCCAGGTAGGCTTCTATCCCAAGTCTTTCATTCGTAACTAGGAGCTTGCGTCATAACATTGTTTGATTGTTGCTAGACCCCTGCTGGGCTAGTAGGGATCGCCTCTGTCCGTAGAGGGGATTTACCTCCTCAACAATTTGGCGACTCCGCTGGGGATCGTCCAGATTTCATTGTCTCATTTGTGTTGTTTCGCTTTGATTATTTTATGTGTTTCCTTGCTTGATGAACCTTCTGGGTCGGGTTCTTTCACTGTTTTTGCTTTTTGGTTTGCTTAGCCTGCATTGGTTTGCTTCTGGAGTAGCTTGTTTTTAATTTTGGCTGAGGAACTCGACTGGCGCGGTTTTTAACCCGAAAGTCGCGCCAATTGGCGCACGTTGCCTTTGACCAGCCCGCGCCAATTGCTTTCTGGCACCAGTTTCATACTTACAGTCGCGCCACCCCTGTAAGTTTTTTGAGTTTCCTCATTTTTGAGCTCTCTGGATTTGATCAGTGTTTTTCTTCTTGATTTTCCGACTGCCTGAGTGTGTTGGAGTCCTGTTTGGCTAGGAATTCACCTCTATTCTTTGGTTGTTTGCTTTTATCTACCGATTTCACGTTTTAAGCCCTAGGGCATCTAGTGGCTTAGTGTATCGAGCCCTCCTTGGAAGTTTTGGTGTTTTGATTGTCCTGTCAACTGTCTGATTGATTCTCCACACCCTCTAAGTAGTTGTTTATTGTTTTATTGCGATTTTTGGGTGATTGTTCATTCCTTCATTCGAAATTCGTTTGGTCTTGCCTTGGACCTAAATCACACGGTCCATTGGAAGCTTTTGAGTCTTTTCTTTGCTTTGAGAGACTTTGGTCGATTTGGGGAGCTGGTTGCTTGTGTTGTTGAGTGAAATTTGTTTGTTTCGCTCTCTTGAAAATCGTTTCTCAAGTTGTTCCGTTTGTTTTCAAGATTGTTTAGTGCATATTGGCTATTAAACATTGAAAAAAAAAAAAATCTCTTTTGCTTTTGTTAATTAGTGCAAATTGTGATCTTTTCCATATCGCTAGTGATTAGTGTTTTGAATGAAAAGTTTTCAATTGCATTAGTTGCATTAGAGATCTCATTGTTTGTCTTCCGTTCATTTCGTTTGTGTAAAAGCTCTCAACTCTTCTCTAACTAGTTTTCATCGAACGAAATGTTGCACCGTGGCATATAGCTTTGCATTTAGGAGTCTTTCGAGACACTACATACGATAGGGCCTGAAAATTGAAACTTAATTGAAGATCAATTGTAAAATTTATTTCAATTAACCTAAGGCAGCATTGGAACTTAACGAAACATATTTAGAAGGTCTAGGCTAGAGACGTGTTCCGGCGTCGTTAAACCTAGCAGCTGTCGTTCGCCTGTTGGCTTTAGACAGCGCTAGTACGGACTTGCGCTCCCGTACCGTCGCGTATATAAAGGGAGACCCCTCTAGGTTTTCAATCCTTTATCCACAGGAAGCCGAGTCTGCCGCCCTATACCCGTGATACACCGAACACAGCATTCGGGGAGACTACCTGCACGTACGGAAAGTCCTTGGTCGATTTCTCTTTCATTATTGAAACCAAGGTGTATATTGCAGTTCACGGATATTTGGTACACCCTTTGTGCCTAGTTTTTCCTGAGCAGTCATTTGGTCTTTTCTGACTCCCTAAACTTGAAAAGACCGTCAAGCGCTTGTCCTTTCACGCTTGTGTCAACTCCGAAAGAGATAGAGTCATCTTTTTATCGTTTCTCGACTCTTAAAATATGAAACGGTAGAATTTCTTACTTTCCAATGTGGTAAAATTAATCGCCCACGATTACACACCCGTTTAGACATTGCTTGTTGACCGTTTGATCGTGTGTCTTAACTCATTTTCAGCCCGTGTGTGGTTTTGAGTTTTGATGGCAACTTTTTCAGAGTTTACCAACCAAGGAATCCCCTCGGATGGGAATCTTGGTCCTTTTCCTCCTTTTGGAAATGTTGGTGCTCCTTACATGGCGACGTTGTCCCTTCCTGGGTTAACTGTTGGGTTGCCTGTTTGGTTGTTCTTAACCTCTGTTGTCCCGAATGTCTCCACTACTGTTCAATCAGTTTCTCCACCTGAACAACATCATGTTGATTCCAAGGTGGACCTCCCTCCTTCTTCGCCTGTTTCTGCGTCCTCATCTTCTACTTCGCCTGGTGAAAGTCTGGATTCAAGTAACCAGGTGGCTAAGAAGAAGAAGAAGAAGACAAAGAAGAAGAAGTCTGACAAGCGAGAGGCAAAAAGTGCAGCCATTGTTTCTGAGATATCTCCTCTTGACAAACCTTCCAACCCTCCACGGAAAGTCAAGTTCCCTTGTCGGTTGTGCACGGGAGACCATCTTCTTCGAGACTGCCCTGGCATCCCCAAGGTGCTCGAAGCATGGTCCAATGGCCATCCGTCGTTGCCTTTGACTTCCGAGAGCCAAGTTGGGGGCATGTCTTCAACTGGTACTGATAAGGCTCCTAAGAAGCAGGGTAAGATCACCAATCCCTGTAAGTTGTGTGAAGGGCACCATGCCATTCACCTTTGTCCTTATATGGATGAAGCCAAACGAGTTTTGGACAACCCGACCGGTTCTATACCACGCCTTCCACCTGGTTATAATCGGCTTTCTTTGAGTCCTCTTCCAGCTGATCCAACGATTGGTCAAGAGTCATCCTTGGTCGATCCCACTCCCCCAGAAATTCAAATTCACGAATCCGTCCCTGACCAACCATTGGTCGTAGGATCAGTTGAACTGGCCCCGTCTACGGTGCACCAGGTCTTTTCCACGGAGAGTGGACCTCACATTCCTCAGGTTCTTCTTGTTTCTTCAGATTCCTCGGACTTGGAGAAAGATTCTCTTGTCCCTATATCTCAAGAAGTTGCTCCTCCTCCTCCCGTGATAGAGGTCCCGGAGGATACTCCTCCCACCTTCGAGATGGAGGTTGTGGAGGATGCTCCTTCTTCTACCGTAACACCAGGGGAAGACCATCTCGGTTCGATGGTGGCCCCTCCAAGTAGTTTGGTCGCTTCCTTTGATTGGAGTCGATTTGCGGGATACCGCCTTCCGTCTTATGTGCCTTTCGAGATCACAGTACAGGCTTTTGGTCTGGTCGTACCCAACACCATTATAGACGAAGGTGCGTCTGTTAGTGTTCTATCCTCAACTACCTGGCAAGCTTTCGGTTCGCCGCCGCTTGCACCTGTTACGCAGAATCTGTTGACTTTTAACAGAAGAACGAGTCAACCGTTAGGGATCCTTCCAAGGTTACCTGTTACTTTGGGAGGTAAAACTGTCCATATGGACGTGATGGTTGTTCCAGGCCCCTTGGATTTCAATCTGCTTTTGGGGCGCGATTACACCTATGCCATGGGAGCGCTTGTCTCCTCCTCTTTCGCGTGATGTGCTTTCCACGTGAAGGACAGATTGTGACCATTGATCAACTTTCGTTTTTTGGTCCTAATGTGGCAGCTGGTCCGCCATCATCCCTTCCTGGTTTTTATCCACCCGTTGTATCTGCTCCACCGCAGGTCAACTATGTGGCTACTTACCCCGTGCCTGTGCTCAGTGATGATGCCGTTGTGCATAATGTGCTGGGGGCATTGGGTCCTGACTTCCAGGATGTTTCCCTTCCATCAGGAGTGGAACTCTTGGAAGCACCGCCTTCTTGTTCATTTTGATGTAAGTCGGTTAGAGCACGGTTTCCTCCCTGGGTCAAGCTCTTTAAAAAATGAAACCAGGATCTCGGAGCAGAGTTCCTTGTCTTGTGTCAAGCTCCTTAAAAAATGAAACAAGGTTGTCGGAGCAAAGTTCCTTGTCTTGTGTCAAGCTCCTTAAAAAATGAAACAAGGTTGTCGGAGCATAGTTCCTTGTCTTGTGTCAAGCTCCTTAAACCATGAAACAAGGTGTCTTGAGGATAGTTCTTTTAATGTGTCAACCTCGTTAAAATAATGAAACATGTTCCTGTTCAATTCGAGTCTTTGATAAGTTCTCGTAAAATCCCAGTCGAGTCTGTCTCTTGATCTCGTAACTTGAACCTTCACTCCATCTGCCTTTCATATGGACTGAAGCTTGGGGGGCATGTACCTCGAATTGAGTCACCATGCTGGGGGCATGCTTACTCTTTCAAGCATAGTTTGTTTCCGTTTCAAGCTTGTGTAAAAATGAAACCGGTTTCAAGCATAGTTTATCTTTGTTTCAAGCTTGTGTAAAAATGAAACCAACTTCAAGCAGAGTTTTTTGATTTCAAGCTTGTGTAAAAATGAAACCATTCCCATTTTACCTCTTGTGATTGCCATTTTATCAGCCTGTTTTTTCCAGATGAGCCTTGGTTTTCTCACTCCATCGTCCCTATCTGCTTGGCCGATCATATGCCTTCACTTGGTTGTTTCACCCGTTCCTGAGGAACCGTTGCGATGAGTGGTCTTGTTAGCCAGCCTCTCAACCTTTATTTGTTTTGAGCAGTTCCACCATTGCCGGAACCAGTAGCTACCCTTTATACCACTCGTTCCTCCAGGGGGAGTCAACTTTCAGCTCTTTTCTGACTCTCTAAAACTGAAAAGATTGCCGAGGCCCTTGTCGTTTCGATCTCGTTAAAGTGGCTACGAATCGACATCTACCCAGTATACGTTTACCCCTTTTTCGGGCTGGGATGGATTATTTACGAAAAAGGAATACCCTAGCCTATTGCGACTAGGAGGTTTTCTCGGATATTGTTTTCTACCTTTTCAGATCTGAGGAACTATTTACGAAAAGGGACCTGTGGAGTTTACTTTTCTGCTGTCTTTTCAAACTCTCTAAATATGAAAAGACACCGAGTTCTTCCTTTGTCAGACTCGTTAAACATTGATGACATTGGACTCAGTCGTGATGACGATATTCGAGTTTCTCCTTCCTAGGGCTCGTTAAATGTACTAGGATGGATTCGTCCGAAGGACGGATTTATGTGACAAGCATATGGTATCCTCTTCAAGCTTGTGTAAAAATAAAGAGGTACTCGCCAAGCATGGCGGGGAAAATGGAACCAAAATCATTGTCGTGTCGGCAGTATGTCGCTCTTGAACATGGCACTTGTCTGCATTCGTGTCGGGTTGGGGACATCTCATCTCATTCTTCACTTTGCCTCCATGGGTTTGGATAACCTTTGACCTTCATCTGCTCACATTGCCTCACCATGACCTCTCGATCCGTTGATGCTCAACACGCTGTCCACTGCCGTGCCGTTTATATGTTCAAGAGAAGTTGGCTCGCAAATATCAACCTTCCTCTCGTTCCTCATAACATCTGACTCACGTTTGAAACATCTGTTTCTTCGTCTCGTGTCGATGATGTGGGAAATATTGGCAGCCCACCTTCGATCAAGGTCACTTCCTGTCGACATCAGCTCATTATCCAGGAAGCTGATCTAGAGACTCCTTTATGGTACCTTGGAGCCTGCATGCCTCAATGGCAGGTTCGTCGCATTCGACGTGAGGTTTACATCATCGGCCTCCGATCGAGTGATTCTGCGGGTGTTCGACGTCAACTCATTCATTCGCACGCCGTAGATTGTACCTTAGTACCTTGAGGACCATTGTCATTATTGGTGGTTTCTCTCGCGTCTGTTAACAGCTTTCATCATTGGCTGGTAATCAGACGATGTTCTTGCATGTTCGACTTCAGCTCACATATTCGCATGCTTGAACTTGTACTTTGTTTGGGTCGAGATGGAGCGCAAGACCCTGGATTGTGTCCGTTGTAATCCAGGCTGCGATTGTGGATTATTATCATTATGTACATGACTCACTGATTGGATGGCTGCGACCATACCTGAGTCTATTTGTTTGATCTTAGTTGGATGGCTGCGCCCATACCCTAGATCCGGATTATAGCATACTCTGTTTCGGATGGCTGCGTCCATACCACTTATACATCATGTACTTGAGATATCAGTTGTATCTTTTTGCGCAGGTTTTTCTGACGGCGGGTCTTCTGTTGAACATGTTCTCGTAAAGCATTTCACCCCTCTCTCTCTCGGTCCTCATACTTTAGGGGGCATCTGTTACACAGTAATTTGTCACCGTCCTTACCATTCCCCGTCTCTCACAATGGAGAACCCATTTTGTGACCTGTGAACATTGTCATGCCTTGAAAACATCATCAATGCATTCCTCTAAGCATGAGCCTCATTTGCCCTTGAGACATATCCTTGCAAAAATCATGAAAAACATCCCTTTTGGCATTGGCGCGGGAAGGCAGTTCAGTACTCGCGCCAATGGGGAAAATCCTGCAAAGAGGTCACGCCAACTGGCGCTCTGTCATAGAGCAGTAGTCGCGCCACCCAATTTAGGGACTGTTTTTTAAATAAAGATGGCGGAAGTTGAGTTCCAACAAACTCAGAAACCATTGCCTATCTTGAGTTGGGAGGTTTGGCTGCAGGAGTTCTATGGAAGGGAAGTGGTTTTGCCACCTCCCATGGAACCTTCCTTGTTGATAGGGCCAATCCCATAATAATAGGGATCCCAACTCCCTCCTTCCCCATCTATAAAAGCCTGCTCAAATCCATGGCATGCTAGTCTTGAAGTGCCTAAGCTCTGAATCTCCATATTCCCAAGAGCCTTTGTGTTGTAAAGAATCCCCTCTTTCCCTTAAGGCTGACTCAAGTAAGGAGACCATTGTTAAGAGACTCCGGAGAGGTTTTCCCTTTCCTTGGCGAGCTTTGTGAGACGTGGACGACTGGAAACCCGTCCGAAGGAGACCGCGACGTCAGAACTTGGTTGTAATCTCTCTTCGTTTATTATTTAATAGATGATTATGATTATGGTTCCACTCTGTTTTCCATCATGTTAATGTGATTAACGTCCTTTCTGACTGATGTTTAGTTACGTATGCTGGTTTCTACGCTTGTATTTGTTCATTTCTTCCATGTGCAGGTGTTCATCTGCGCAGATCGTGGAGGGATTGTGATCTGCCGAGGCTGAGGAACGGGGACGCTTCTTCTTCAGATCGTGGCGTTGGAATCCAGGTAGGCTTCTATCCCAAGTCTTTCATTCGTAACTAGGAGCTTGCGTCATAACATTGTTTGATTGTTGCTAGACCCCTGCTGGGCTAGTAGGGATCGCCTCTGTCCGCAGAGGGGATTTACCTCCTCAACAAGGAGGAGCAAATCGTGGTACATGAGTTACCCCGACCTTTGTTTTTGCTCCCTTCTTCATATGCCTTTTGCCTTTTATTTATTTTTCTTCATAATTGCCCGGGGCTTTAGGGGATGAGAGCATGATGTGTAATGTGTAGCAGTGGATAGTAGATATCCCCTTAAGGTGGGGCAATTCATCTCCCACCAGGGGTTGGGACAATCATGGGTTCCTGTGAAAATTCTACTGTAGTATCATGGTTTACTTCTCTTACTTGATTAAATTATACAAGTTATCTTCAAAAATAAGATTCAGAAAGCACCAAAGTAAATACAACTAACATCCTACACATGCAGATCAGTTACTGAATATTACGCTCATTCAAACAAAGTGAAACACTGAGCTTTGGACATAAGTCCCTGGAAAAACCCAAAGCGGGAAAACCGGTGCAGTAGATATGAGGGTTTATTAGTTATTATTATTAAGTAGATTCTGAGTATAGTAAATCTGGGCACCAGATCTGGTTCACTCGACAGAGAAAAACATAGATCTGCAATTAACTTGCTGTTTTGTGGCCAAACTTCTGACTAATCCACACCCTCAAATGAGATTTACAAGATCCAGCCCAGATCTGGCCCTAGAAACCCTAGTGTTGCCCCTGAAGCTCCAACGTCAACCCTGCTAGGCTCGCATGCCTCTACGCTACTCAGAGAGGGACATGCGTAACCCCAGAGTGGGCGACGTAGTCCTTACGCTGCCTTTGGAAGCCTCTGTGTAACTCTGAAGCCCTTTGCAGCTACAATGCTGCCCCTTCCTGGGCCTGCGTAGCACCTGTGTAGCGACTGAATCCTCTACGTTGCGCAGCTGCTGCTGCCCTTGCTCCTCTGCGTTGCGCAGCTGCTGTTGCCCTTGCTCCTCTGCACTGTCCCTGAAAGCTGCTTCTCTGTCTCTTACTGTCTCTTGGCTCCGGGATCAGATCATCCCCTCAGCCAATACTACCCCTCGCTGTAGAAAACTCTTCCGGAAATTCTTAGCAAACCCTGCCTTAGAATTCTAGATCTGTCTCTCAGCTCTGCATCTGTGTGTGTGTGTTTCCAACTGACCCTCAAGCCTTTCTCTTATACTTTTTCATTGATCTCATAAACGACCGAGATTAAAACACTTATCACCGACTGAGATTAAAAGACTGCTTGTTCTGCGTCATTTAGAACATTTCAGCACATGTTAATTAATTCACTTTAATTATTTAATTTTCCTAAGTTTAGACTTAGGAAATACATTAAAATAATTAATTATTTGAATAACTTGAACACCAGCTGAAATTTCTCCAAACACTTTCTGGGTTTTGGTGTTCAAGTGTGTCTTAGCCCCTCCACAAAATTTCAGGGCTAGAGCACACTCGATGCTACCCAAACTACACAAAATCTCAACACTCCCTCTTAGCACGAAGTGTGCTCTAGCAATACATCCACACCATGTACTGCAAGATCTTGATGTTGGTTTCTGTGCTGCTGATGCTTGGCTTGTTGCCCTCCATCCACTGCGCTGCTGCTTTCTGTACTGCTGCCCATGTCACTGCCACTGACATTGCCACATCTATATTGCAGCTCCCTCTCAAATTGCTGCATCATGCTGCCCATAGCACTGCCATTGCTAACTGCTGCACTGCAACTTAGTTGTCGAGAAGTAAGCAACTGAAGGACTCCTGCCCAATCTTTGACAGATAAGTCAGGCGGCCTCTCATCACTAAAGCTCCCTTGGTTGCTGATTTACGTTGTCCCCCTGAAGCCACTGCGCTGCTGCAACACTGCACTGCGTGAGCTCAACCTCTCTGCGCTGCTGAAGTCCCATCAGCCTCTGCGTTGTGTGAAAAATTATAAATAGTTGCAGTGATAGATTTATTTCTCCTACTTATTATTTCAATAAGTTATTATTCAGAATTTTTTCGGCAAATATTGAAATAAATACTACTGCAACATTCACAATTATATATTCAGAGAAATAAATAGTAGAGAACATAAGCACAATAATTAATCACATGTACACAGTTATTTTTGGACAATTGTCCCCGGAAAAACCCAATGTGGGAAAATTGGTGCAGTAGATGAGGGTTTTATTAATTCTTCAGCAAATGATATCTTTACAGGGAAAATATTCAGAAGATAAATTCTGAACCACCTGAGACTGAATATCCAGCTTACTCAGACAATTTTCTAACACCCAGAATAGCCCCTGCAAACCCTTGCGCAAGTCTGCGTGATTCTCTGCGCAGTCCTAGTGCTAGACTGCGTGAATCTACGTGGGGTCTCTGCACTGCAACGTCAAGTTGCCTCCAATGACCCACTGCTATTCTTCGACCCTGATCTCGATCACTCCTGACCTCCTCCTTCTCCTCCTGCAACTTCTCACCCTGCAACTCTCCCATTGAGATCAAATTCTACATCAGAATGGATCTCCTTCGGGTACTGAGTGTGTGTTCGCCTTGTCTTCCAAGTGACCCTCAAGCCTTCTTTTATAATCTTCTTGTTGGAGAACCAACGGCCCAGATTAAAAGATTAATCAATGGCTAAGATTAAATCTTGACTTGATCCATGTTTTCTAGAAGATTCATACTTTGACTTATTAATACCCTTTAATTATTTCATTTCCCTAAGTTTTGACTTAGGGTCCCCATTAAAATAATTAATTGTTTTAATAAGTCTTGAACCGAGTGGAATTTCTACAAACTGTTTCTGGGTTCTTTGGAATGTTGATGTCCAAGCCTCCTTGCAAAGTTTGAGACTTGGAACACTTCCACATGCTACAAAAATCAACACTCCCTCTTAGCGAGGAAGGTGTTCAAACAATATGCCTGCTGCATGCTGCTATGATTTTGAAGCACCTTTTGCACTGCTGATCTCGGGATTCCACTCCTCCCATCTGCTGCGCTGCTGCCCCCTGTACTGCTGCCTTTGACACTGCTATTGTCACTTCCTGCATCTATACCATAACTCCCTCTGAATACTGAATCCTCCATTCCTGCTACTGGAAGGGATTCTGCATCATCCCCATCCTCTCTTTGAAGTAGACAAACTTTTTCTTTCCCATAGCCTTGGTGAGGATGTTTGCCACCTGTTCTCCTGTTGGAGTGTACTGCAATTGAACAGCTCCACGTTGTACACAGTCCCTGATGAAGTGACACTGGATGTCAATATGTTTAGACCTATCATGAAACACAAGATTCTCAGAGAGCTTTATGCAACTCCGATTATCACATAAAATGTTGGTCGCTTCCATTTTCTCCTTGAGTAGATTTACTAACAGTTTCCTAAGCCATATGACTTCGCACGAAGCTGTGCTAGCTGCCATATACTTTGCCTCTGCTGAACTCAGTGCCACGGACTTCTGTCTCCTACTGCACCAGGAAGTCATTCCTGATCCCCGACTGAAACAGTACCCATTGCTACTCTTCCAATCAACTGAACTTTCAGCCCAATCTGCATCAGTAAAACCACTCAACCTGACATCATTGTCATGGGTGTACTTCAATCCAAGCTCGACTACCCTCGAAGGTACCTAAGAACATGTTTGGCTGCTGCCCAATGTGCCCTCTTCGGTTCCACCATGAACTGACTCAGGTATTAACAACATAATAGATGTCTGGAGTTCTATTTACTGTTGAGAATTTGGAGATCTGTAGGTTAATACAAATTCTCTTCTTGATAATTACTTGTGAACATACTTGTGTTAGTTATGTCTTCTCTTAGTTAATCTTTTATCAAGTCAGTTATCGAAAAGCACAAGACACAAAAGTTAGGCTCCTAGAGCCAGGGCAAAACCTCTCCCTCTTGGAGAGGAAAACCCGCAAAGAATTCTTCTTATAGATTTTCAAATGACAAGTACCATGACCCAGACTCAGACCCTTGACTTAGATCTGCTTCCAAGACCTTGATACAACTTCTTCAAACTTGAATCTTTTATTCGTCACCAATCTGCACTGTTTAGGAAGGTAAATCTCAGATTTACCTTCCTCACTTTCTCTTACTTTACGACAGCCTTTCGTCTTTCGATCTCTATCTGAACTTCTGTCAAATTGTTTCACATATATCTGCACTGAAAGCTATTCTTTATATGCACGTTGAACTGTCTCTTATTCACACTATATGTTATCCTTTATACGCACTGTAATATAGGAGATGTCTGCAAACTTCTTCAACATTACTGTTTCAAATCGTACTTTAAACTGTTCCCTTTTATCCGCTCTATAATCTCAGAAATATCCACTTATCTACTTTCACAAAACAGTCCGCACTGTGGTATAACATATGTCTGCACTGCCTACTGCAGCTTCATATATTTATATGTATATCCACACTTAAATGCTTCGGTTGATCCACAAACCTTCTTGTATAATGTTCACACTTGTCCGCAATGATTTCTGAGATAGTTTTGTATTCCTGTAGTGATATTCGCAATCTTTTCCACTCCTTCAAATGATCTGCAATCTGCCTTATGTATAGTGAACTGATTTTCACTTTTAGGTCGACCATCCAATGTAATAGGCCGACTATGATACAGCAGGTAGGCCGTCTAGACTTTGTAATTTCTCCAACATTTTGCGGTGTATTTCTTCAGCAGCGTTGATTGTAATTTCTTCAACATTTTGAGGTGTATTTCTTCAACAACGTTGAAGATTGACTTTACTAAATCATGGAGCTTGTCTTTAGCGATATACAAGGTCTTGGAGCATATGGCAAACAATAGATCTTTAAACCTAATGGACATCAAGAAGAAGTCCTTCTACATAATAAATCATGCTTATGAAACCCATGAAGCACATACAACAAAAACATATTAATTTGACTTCTTCTTTTACCTAATTACATAATCAACATGAAGACCGACGTAGTTACACTTTTCAACACTCCCTCTTAACTAGGGAGGTATTCATATAGATACATGGTTACTTTCAAACTGAAAAATCTCATAAGAAGAATTGGATTGGTAATCGCATCTGTATAGCATCATATCAACCAGCATTGTCCTAGTGCAAGGCCTTGACTAACAACCCCATCTCTCAACGAGACAATGGGCCACAATGCTAGCGAGACACATGACTTATAGACACCATTGTCATTGTCTCTTCAAGGTACATACTCCACCCGGGTGTTCCCAAAGTATGACCTTCTTGGACTATTCTTCTCTTGGGTAGCTAGCCCTCAAAGAATATCGGTCCCCAACTACTCTTATCTTGAATGCCCTAATACATTCCCAAAGAGTATCGAATGCCAGATGATTACCCAATCCTCCATTCTGTCTTCCCAAGTGAAGACCAGAATGATGTGTCTATCTCTCCCTCTCAACCAGGGAGGACCTATTCCACAAGGGAATGTACTCATTCCTATACAAGGAATGTACCTAAGCTCATTCTTAGGAATTACCAAGTTTCTTCCAAGTAAGAAACTTATCATCATGCTCCCTCTTAACCAGGGACTTCCAGCAGCAATGGTGAGACACCCAACTGCTCATGAAGAATTCTTGTCCTCGATGTCATGGATTTCGATATTGAGGAACCTTCAACTTTTAGCTTCATAGGGCACAGATCATCCATCACTTTCATCCTGAGTCATGTCAGTTGTCAAAAAGTGATTCATTAGACTTCCTTATCTGGTCCACTATTGTGTCATGTTGCTTTCCTTTGAATTATCTCCTAGGATCATACATCCTTTCTCATGATTAGCAGCCCTGCAAAAATTTATCCAGATAAACATATACATATGAACTTTTAAAACAAAAGTTACCTCAGTGATGATCTTTCACCATGACGTCTTCCTGTAGGCATCGGCGTCCTTCATACAGATTGACACATCTCCTAACGATATGTTTTTCCAAGGGTCTTCGTCGTTACCGGACTTCCGTCAGAGTCTACATATCTTTCTAGGAGATCTCCTAGTCACATCTTCTTGGCCTTCGGATGATAACTGCCTCTTGACATGGTTGCATTTCATGATCTCTTCCTCTCTGCACATTCTTGATTCCCGGGACACACAACTTTTCTAGTTTCTCGTTCATATACAACTACCTCATATTCCATGAGGAGATATTATGCTGATTTCATCTGTCCGTGCATTGAGAGATACTCCTCCATAGATCATACTTCTAAGTATAGAAGTCCATTACCTGCAACCACATGACATGACTTCACAGCATCCAATGTCAGCATATAAATATATACATACCTCATACCTTTTTCCCTTGAGTCATCCCGTAGCAATTTCTCTTGAATGAAGAGCTTCATTCCTTTGACCTGCTTCAACAATATGTCATCACATCCCAAAATTCAGTCTCCATGATGGACCTTGATCTGATGACTGCTTTACTTTTAGTAGAAAGGTTTTCCAGGAGCTTTTTCACCGAGAGCTCCTTCCATGCTTTTATCGAGATGCTTCTTAATGTACATGCTATCATACAATTTTACAACTAATCAGAGATCACTTACAAAAGAAGATGATCTCAATAATAATAGAGATCTCTTGCTTCCTCCTTCTTAGATCTTTTAGCATCAAGTTTTTCTCTTTCATAAGTGACATGGGCTTCTTCCTTTTTCCTCTTGTCCTTTCCAGATTTACGACAATCTCTTTTATAATGTCCAAGCTCATCACATCCAAAGCATCGCACGTTGTCCATATTTCTTCTTTTATTCTGAGGGCCAAATTTTCTAAATCTTCCTTTCTTCCTGTATGAGGCTACAAAGGCATGATTCTCTTCACTTGGACCTATATCAGCTTTGGCCTTTAGTCTTGTTTCCTCTATTTTACATAGAGACCATAAATCATGGAATGGAGTGGCTTCTTTCTTCCCATATAGACTAGAAGTGAAGCTTCCCCATTCCTCTGGTAGAGCATTCAACACCACTGTTGTCATCTCAGTGTCAGACATCACTTCTCCTAGTTCCTGTAGTTGATCTCTTATTTCAGAAATCCTCATAAAGTATGGAGCGATTCCTGCTTCCCTTGATAATTTCATTTTGTATAGTTCTTGTCTCAGAGAGATTGCTTCTCCAGCAGTACTCATAGAGAATAGCTCCACCAATTTCTCATATATTTGTTTTGCAGTCTTTAGTTTTGATACATAGGGAATGAGAGAGTCTTTGATGGATTCTATGAGAATCCTTTGGGCTCTAATTTCTCCCTTCATGTACTTGGCATGGGCTGGAATATCTTCTTTTGAAGGTTGAACAGTAGATCCTTCGATATAGTCCATTACTTCGTCTTCAATTAAATTCAAGTCCGTTCTCTTCTTCCATGCACTGAAGTTTGATGACACCACCAGCTTGTTGCTTTCTTTACAATAAGGCATCTTGACAGATAGGGTCATGAATACTTACTTGAGTGGATTGGCTTGCAGCTTCCTTGATGATTGAGAATGTAGTCAAGGGTTTCCTTTCTTCAATGTTGGTGTACTTGAACCCTTGATTACAAAGACTATCTTTAGAAGTTGAGGTTCTTTTCAAACAATGTCTTTAGTGCAAATCTTTGATGGCAAAGTTTATTTTCTTGAATGAGTTTGATCTTTTGAATGAGATAGGAGATCTCACTTGACGTAGTTAGATAGTCTTCTTTGCAAACTGATTTGACTTCCCAACCCAAACCTTGATCTTCGCTTCTTTGAGTGTCTTGTTGACAAGCAACCCTTGTGTTCAGGACCTTAGCTCTGAAACCATGTTGAGAATTTGGAGGGCTGTAGGTTAATACAAATTCTCTTCTTGATAATTACTTGTGAACATACTTGTGTTAGTTATGTCTTCTCTTAGTTAATCTTTCATCAAGTCAATTATCGAAAAGCACAAGACACAAAAGTGAGGCTCCTAGAGCCAGGGCAAAACGTCTCCCTCTTGGAGAGGAAAACCGCAAAGAATTCTTCTTATAGATTTTCAAATGACAAGTACCATGACCCAGACTTAGACCCTTGACCTAGATCTGCTTCCAAACCTTGATACAGCTTCTTCAAACTTGAATCTTTTATTCGTCACCAATCTGCACTGTTTAGGAAGGTAAATCTCAGATTTACCTTCTTCACTTTCTCTTACTTTACGACAGTGTTTCTTCTTTTGATCTCTATCTGAACTTCTGTCAAATTCTTTCACATATATCTGCACTGAAAGCTATTCTTTATATGCACGTTGAACTGTCTCTTATTCACACTGTATGTTATCCTTTATATGCATTGTAATATAGGAGATGTCCGCAAACTTCTTCAGCATTACTGTTTCAGATCGTACTTTAAACTGTTCCCTTTTATCCGCTTTATAATCTTAGAAATATCCGCTTATCTACTTTCACAAAACAGTCCGCACTATGGTATAACATATGTCTGCACTGCCTACTGTAGCTTCATATATTTATATGTATATCCACACTTAAATGCTTCGGTTGATCCGCAAACATTCTTTTATAATGTTCACTCTTGTCCGCAATGATTTCTGAGATGGTTTTGTATTCCTATAGTGATATCTGCTATCTTTTCCACGCCTTCAAATGATCCGCAATTTGCCTTATATATAGTGAATTGATTTTCACTTTTAGACCGACCATCCAATGTAATAGGCCGACTATGATACAACATGTAGGTCGACTAGACTTTGTAATTTCTCCAACATTTCGAGGTGTATTTCTTCAACAGTGTTGATTGTAATTTCTTCAACATTTTTAAAAATTTGTGTTTTTGTAATGTTGAAGGTGTTTTACATAGTATGAACTGCATGTGTGCTCTGAGTCTTGGAGCGTGACAAAGACTATGTAATATCCCCAAAGGAAATAACCGATAATAAGCAGTACACTAATATGGGATATCAAAGTGAACCCCGGATCAGCGGATCATGACACATGTAACACCAAAATGCGACCATTTTATTAATCGGAAAGTGCACATAAGGAGAGTACAGCTAAGTAGAAGTAGTGCCTGTCACTAGGCAGAGGCAGAGTCTCAACGAAAAGTGGGCCCTTTGGGGCGGCGTCCACAGAGCCCCTTTCTGCTGTGAAGATGAGCTATGACTGAAATTTGAAGGCCCCATGGCTCCCTCTCAAATGGAAACAGCCCATCCTGCACGGTGAGTAACGAAAGCAGATGAAAACGCAAGCCCTCAACTCTCAGACGAGATGGAGCTGCTCGGCCTGCGCAGTTAACCTTGGGTCAGCGTGAGGCCTTCCCTCATACTCGTGTGGACCCCCAAGGCCCCCTTTTAAGTTACAACGTCAATCAACTAGGAAAAGCACTTTATTTTATAAAGTGAGATGACCCCTCTTATTTCTCACTTTATTTATTATTTTTAGCTAAAGCGACAAAATTAAACAAAAATGAAATATTCCAATTAGCAATGCTAATTAGGAATATTACAGTCTCCCCCGGCAAAACGTTGCTTGTCCTCAAGCAACTGAAGTGATGGATGCTGCAAGATCCTCTCATCCTCCCAAGTGGCATCCTCATCCGGCAAGTTCTTCCATCTCACCAAGAATTCCCTGATCTTTCTGCTCCGCAGCTGCCTCTCCCTAGTGTCAATAATAGCCTCCGGCTGTAACACCAGATGCCCCTCATCATCTGTAGGCGGTAGCTCCTCAGTGACTGTCACATGCTGGCCCAGTGCCTTTTTCAGGCATGATACATGAAAGATGTTATGAATCCGGCTGCCTTGGGGCAGCTCCAACTCATACGCAACCTGCCCGATCCTGCGTATCACCCTGTATGGTCCATAAAAACGAGGCTTCAGCTTCTCCGCCCCCTTCTGCTTGAGCGAAGACTGCCGGTATGGCTGTAGCCATAGGTAGACCAGGTCCCCTACCTCAAAGTGTCTCTCCACCCGACCCTTATCAGCATACAACTTCTGCTGATTCTGTGCTGTGGCTATGTTGTCCTTGAGAGCCCGGAGGATGTCTTGGCTCTCTTGGATCCATAACTTGGCTCGCGGAGCCCTGCTAACACCAAACATCATGTCCACAAAAGATAAGGAATGATATCCATACAAAGCATAGAAAGGTGTCATACCGATGGACATATGGTGCGTTGTGTTGTAGCAGTACTCGCCCAAATGTAGCCACTTCAGCCATGCCCTCTGCTGCCCACTGACGTAGTTACGCAAGTAGCCTTCTAGCCACTTGTTAACTATCTCCGTCTGAGGATGGTAACTAGTGCTTGGTGTCAACTCGGTCCCCACTAGTCGGAAGAGCTCCTGCCAGAACCCGCCCATAAAGCGGCTGTCCCTGTCGCTGACAATGGTCTTGGGTAGACCATGCAATCTGAAAACCTCCCTGAAGAACAGCTCCGCCACCTGTGCCGCCGTGTGATGTGCTGAAATGGCGAAAAAGTGAGCATACTTCGTCAGCCGGTCAACTACCACGAAGATGCAATCCTTGCCCTGCACGGTGGGCAACCCTGTGATGAAGTCCATCGATATGCTCTCCCATTTCCCCTCCGGAATGGGAAGAGGCTGCAACAACCCTGCAGGATGGCTCATCTCTCCCTTGTTTCGCTGGCAAACATCGCACTCCCTGACATGCTGGAGTACGTCCTCCTTGAGACCCTTCCATGAGAACCTCTCCCGAATAGCCCGGTAAGTCTTGGTGAACCCCTGATGGCCCGCCAATGGAGAATCGTGTGAAGCCTGGAGTATCTTCTTCTTGAGCTGAGATCCCTCAGTCAAGAAGATCCTGTCCCTGTAATAGATGATCTCATCGACCACCCTGTACCTGCTATCTGCTACTTGCCCATCCAAAACCTCGCATGCAAATCTATCCTTGGAGTACTCAACCAACAGTCGAGCCCTCCAATCAGCGTCCAGGCTCATGAGTGATAACGTGGCCGGTCTACGAGAAAGGGCATCAGCTACCACGTTATTCTTCCCTTTGACATACTCTATGTCAAAGTCGTAGGCCTGGATCTTGCTGATCCACTTCTGCTGTCTCTCCTGCAACTGTTTCTGCTCCAGAAAGTACCTCAGGCTGTTATGATCTGTCCTCACCCTGAATCTGCCACCCACCAGGTACTGCTGGAATTTGGCCAATGCATGCATGATGGCCAGCATCTCCTTGTCGTATATGGGATATAGCCTCTCGTGTGGAAGGAGCTTCCGGCTCTCGAAAGCAATCGGATGACCCTCCTGCATCAAAACTGCACCAATCCCCTCTCCTGATGCATTGGACTCTAGGACAAAAGGCTGCGTAAAATCTGGCAACGCTAATACGGGACAACTGCTCATCACCTCCTTGAGCTTGTCAAAAGCTCGCTGTGCTGTATCCGACCAACTGAATGCCCCCTTCCTCGTCAGATCCGTGAGGGGTGCAACAAGCTGAGAGAAGCCCTTGACGAACTTCCTGTAGTAGGTGCAGATACCAATAAACCCCCGAAGCTCCGTCACATTCCGTGGCTCTGGCCAGTCCCTGATAGCCCTGATTTTCTCCTCGTGGACTCTCACCCCGTCCACTCCTATAATGTGTCCCAGATACAGCATCTCCGTCAACCCGAACTCACACTTGGAGAGCTTGGCATAGAACTGCTGCTCCTCCAAAATGTGCAAGACTGTCTCAATATGCTGGAGGTGCTCCTCCCAAGTCCTGCTATATATAAGGATGTCATCAAAGAAAACCAGCACAAACTTTCTCAGATGATCCCTGAAAATGTGATTCATACAAGACTGGAAAGTAGCAGGTGCATTGGTCAGCCCAAATGGCATGACCAGAAACTCAAAGTGCCCATAATGACACGTGAAAGCGGTCTTGGGAATGTCCTGTTCCCTCACGCGTATCTGATGGTACCCGGATCTCAAGTCAATCTTTGAGAAGAACCGTGCTCCTCTCAACTCATCCATCAGCTCGTCGATCCTGGGGATGGGGTACCTGTTCTTCAGGGTCTTCTTGTTCAGAGCCCTGTAGTCAATGCACATGCGTAATGTGCCGTCCTTCTTCTTCACCAGCACTACTGAAGAAGCAAAAGGGCTAGTGCTAGGCCGAATGTGACCAAGGGCCAGCAACTCCTGAATGGCTCGCTCTATCTCATCCCGATAGGCCTTGGGATGCCTATACGGTGTGGTAATCACAGCCTGTATCCCCTGCTCAAGCTCGATCGTGTGCTCAAACTCCCGATCCGGTGGCTGTCCTGGCGGAATGTCCCCAAAAACTACTGCATATCTGTCGAGAATAGCCTGTAGATCAGGATGCACCGTCCGCCCTGTATCTACTGCCTCTGAAGCCCGCAACTCTACCGCCCACTCTATATCTCCCTTGCGGAAAGTCGCCTCCATGCTGTGTGCCGATACTGTCTGGGGTGGATATGTGTTCTGCCCTCGTATCTTCTCATGCTTCCCCGTCTTGGGATCATCCCACTCCATCTCTAGGGCCTTCCAATCCGTCGTGACCTTTCCCAAAGTAATAAGCCACTGAACTCCCAATATCACATTGGTGTCCGGGATGTCCACCACAAAGAAGTGATCGGTCAATGTATAAGTGCCCATCGTCACTGATAATTCTGGTACATATCGAGCACATGCCATGGTCTGATCTCCTGGTACCAAAATAGAAAACCCATCAAAGCCCTCCGTCGGTATGCCTCTCCGCTCAACCATCTGGGCATCAATGAAGTTGTGGGTGGCCCCACTATCGACTAAGACTGAAACCCGTTGTCCGCGCACTGTCCCCCGTACGCGCAGAGTCAAATACTTGGGGACTCCCCGCAATGCGGCTAGAGCTCCCCCAGTGGGTGCAAACGATGCCCCACCTGTCGCGGGTGGTGGAGGTGGTAAGGTACTCTGTGCTGCATAACAATCTCCTGCCTCCTCATCATCCCCCTCATCCTCTTCTCCGCTGCTCTCGGAGAAGACCTCTATGAAGTGTGCCTTCCCTGCCGCACATCTGTGTCCCGGTGCCTATGGCTCCTGGCAAGTGAAGCACAACCGCTTCCGCCTCAGCTCTCTCCTAGCCTCATCATCAACCTGCCCTCGTCCGGGATTCGCCTTGGGAGGCGGAGCCCTCGTGTCCTTACCCTTAGGCTGGAAAGCCTGTCTCTGGGGATAAGGTGGCCGAGTCCTGGGTAAGACATCCTGTAAGTCTCGAGTCCTGCTGATGGCATCCTGTAGGGTAGCCGGTTTGTTCGACCGGACTAGGCCACGAAGTGGCTCTGACAGCCTCTCCACAAACATGTAAACCATCCGGGCTGCCGATAGGTCAGGTACCATCACTGAAACCCTCAAGAAATCTGAAATGTATGTCTCTGCACTCCCAGTCTGTTTGAGCTTGGTCAGCTCAACAAAATGCTGCTCCGGATCCCTCTTGTCAAAGCGTTCTACCACCCTCCTGGTAAACTCGGCATATGTCGTCACTGTGGAATGCCCGAGTGTCGCCATCCCATGAAACCACCAGTCCTGAGCCTCACCCTCTAAATGCAATGTAGCCACCTTAATGGCCTCTGTCTCCGACATCTGGTTAAGCTGGAAATAGATGTCCAGCTTCTCCACCCAGGACTTCGCCGAATTGTTTGATGAGCCATCAAACGTGGGCAAGTGGAATCTACTAGCCGCGCGGTGGTCATCGCGGTGGTGTCCGTGCCCCTTGTGCTGATCACGGGGTTTAACGCCATACTGGATATGGAGATAGCGCTCGAAGGTGAGAGAATCCATGAATGCCTGTCCGAAAGCCTGATACTCTGCAAAAGCGGCCGCCCATCGAGCTGGACTCAACTCTCTCGGCGCTGTCGACCCCTCGTCTTCTACCAGGAAGGTAGGCATGGTAGGTCGTGTGGGTGCTGGGATATCCCTATGTGCACCAACCCGTACTCCTGTCCCTGTGTCCTCGGGCAAGAATGTGGGCATAGTGGATCGCGCGGGTGCCTGAGTCGTCACAATGGGGATAGCATCGTGCACGGGTACGTGGCGAGACATACCCGATCGCTCACCGACCTGAAGAACTCTAGGGAGTTCTCTCTATCCGATCTCTACGGCCACGAGCCTCTGTGACATATCCTGCATGTGATGGATGATTGCATCCAGCTTTTCAGCTGTGTCTGCCATTGGATTCCGCTGCTCTGTGTCCCTCACAGGCTGCTCTGCCTCTGAATCTGTTTCAGGTGGCTCCTGATCAGAATCACTTCCCCCGAAAGGAAACTTCCACCCACTCTCAGCTCCTTTGCGTTTCCTCTGATAGATGTAGGGGTTATCCCCGGGCGTCATAGACTGCTAGCACCACAGGCTGAGCCAGAACTATGCTCTGATACCACTGTAATATCCCCAACGGGAAATAACCAGTAATACACAGAAATATGACAGACAGATATATAAAACAAAATGCCGGAACCAGAATATGGAACAAGTACACATAAAATGCTAGAACACTAAGCCATTTTATTAATCTGAGAATACATATATAGGGGTACAAGATAATCAGAATGAGTGCACCTATCCTTGCCCTAGGCAAGTGGAGACCCTCTCAGAATAAAGCCGATAGATGTAGGGGTTATCCCCGGGCGTCATAGACTGCTAGCACCACAGGCTGAGCCAGATCTATGCTCTGATATCACTGTAATATCCCCAACGGGAAATAACCAGTAATACACAGAAATATGCCAGACAGATATATATAAAACAAAATGCCGGAACCAGAACATGGAACAAGTACACATAAAATGCCAGAACACTAAGCCATTTTATTAATATGAGATTACATATATAGGGGTACAAGATAATCAGAATGAGTGCACCTATCCTTGCCCTAGGCAAGTGGAGACCCTCTCAGAATAAAGAATCGCACCACCAATAGGGAAGCTACGTCTAAGTAGGCCCAGAAAGAAAGCTGGCAGTAGGCTTCTTCTTTGCAATGCTGCCCAGACTGAGTGATCCTCACTAGAATGAGATGAAAACTGGAAAGGTATCTGATCTCAATCCTCCGGACAAAACCCAGAAATCGTGAAGCAGATGCTCCACCTCCGAAAATACGCCAAATAAACCCTCACCAGTGAAAACGCTGTCTCTGCCAGTGACAGCGCAGAAGCCAAAGAAAACGCTGGCAAAGGGGCTGAATCTACCCACAAATCCTCCGGATGAAATAACCAAACTCCTCAGGGCTGGAAATACTGAAAAACGCTGCCAAAATCCCACACAACAACCCTGCTCATCAGATCTGCGTCCTCCCTAGCTGGATCTGCGTCCTCCCTAGCTGGATCTGCGTCCTCTGCCCTAGCCTGCGCAGTCTCAAGAAGGGGGTAACTCCTCTACAAAATGTCCACCAGAAAACTACTGCAAATCACCACTGAAACTGAAGGAAAGAAACCTTGCTCGAGCAGGCACTCGAAGTCCCCCGGAGCCAAGGGTGAGATCTCGTTGAGAACCTCGGTTGCACTAAACGACGGGCTGGGCCGACTCAGCTGGCGTGCGTATGTGGAAGTCTGGCTCTCAAATATGTATCGTCAACCATGCCAAATGAGGTGGAAACCCCTCCTTTATAGTGCTAAACTCCCTCCAAAACCTTGAGACTGCGTCCTTCACCCTCAGCAACTGCGCGGTTAACCTTGGAGTGGCAGGCCTCTCCTCATACTCGTGTGGACCCCAAAGGCCCCTCTTTAAGTTATAACGTCAATCAACTAGGAAAAGCACTTTATTTTATAAAGTGAGATGACCCCTCTTATTTCTCACTTTATTTATTATTTCTAGCTAAAGCGGCAAAATTAAACAAAAATGAAATATTCCAATTAGCAATGCTAATTAGGAATATTACAATCTCCTTGAATATATCCGCTTATCTCAACACTGTATTATATTAGAGATATTCACTTATACCAACGCAGTATGACCGCAAACCATGATGTGGTGTCCGCAATGTATATATATATATACTACGTTTCTGTTGTTGTAACTGCAAGGTCTTCTTATATTTATCCACCGTCTCTGCTGTGGTAACCGTAAGTCATTCGTGTGTGTATCCTCCGTCTCTGCTGTGTTAACCAT